>SJYC01052293.1:0-15874 GCA_006408675.1 Madoqua kirkii
TTTGTTTTCAGTGTCCACCAAGATAGTATTTTGCTTATTTTATTTTATTATTCTACAAAAAGCCAGTAAGATTCATCCATCATCAACTTTGACATTTGAATTTCAATATACATTACTCAGAGAAGGCTTCAAGGAATTCTTTTCACTTATCAGATCTGTATTTCCAAATTATGTTAATTTTTCATTTACGGTATTGTGGTATTCACTGAAGTCTATTCAAA
Source organism: Madoqua kirkii (assembly GCA_006408675.1). NCBI lineage: Eukaryota > Metazoa > Chordata > Mammalia > Artiodactyla > Bovidae > Madoqua > Madoqua kirkii. The sequence continues at coordinate 222 of SJYC01052293.1, forward strand.
TATATCATTTGGACTTTCAAAATTTTGATGATAGCTTTTGTAAAAATTCCTATACTTAGGCTATGTACTTCATATCAATCAGAAGCATTTCTCAATTTGCAAATAATATATTACTAGAGAATGACACAGATTTCCTGGAAATTTTAAAATGAGCTTATCAACATTCATTCACACCACTATCCCAAAAGGAATTTTTAGTTTTAAGAACATGTAAAACTGACTAGGATTGCATATTTTAACTGTAGACTATTTCTATCTCATTATATTTAGCAAGTTTTGAAAAACATCGGATCTTTTGATTAACTATCGGGCGAAGTATCTGTGTAAATGCTTCTGTGTATCGGTCATACTCATTTTTCTTCTGCTACCCTAATGGTTCACTCTATTTCCTTTTTCTCTTCTGTTGCAGAATGATTCTTGGGGAAAGCAGTATTCCTACGCACTCTTCAAAGCGATGAGCCACATGCTGTGCATCGGCTATGGCGCCCAAGCCCCAGTGAGCATGTCTGACCTGTGGATCACCATGCTGAGCATGATCGTCGGGGCCACCTGCTACGCCATGTTTGTCGGCCACGCCACGGCTCTAATCCAGTCTTTGGATTCCTCAAGGCGGCAATATCAAGAGAAGGTAATTAGTTTTATCTCTAATATAGTCAACCAGCTAGTTTGTCAATTTAATTAATAGCATTCAGATAAATAAACTATGCCCTGTATCGAAACTATAATGAGCTGAAATGTTCAAAGGAGAAAAACTACAATCTGTTTCCATATTTTGAAGTTTTTTCAAGATGGTCCTCATAGCTTTTGTTTCCAGTTTCACTCTTAAATAGATATTTTCTTTTTTTAAAAATCTGAATTTTCATTCACAAAAAACAGCTCCATGTTTCAAATGTATGAGCTGATTTGAGGTGTTGTCATGGTTCATGTTCTCTAATTTTTAAACAATTACGATAATATAAAGACTTCTCCTGTACATGTTAGAAAAATGTGAGCTGATTAAATGCAGAGAGATGCGCATCGCACGTCTCTCTTTGCCTCTCTGCATGTTGCAGTCATAATTTATATTAAGTCCATATGCATAGCTGAACATATGTTGCCCTTATATCTAGATAAGTCACCACGTACCCTCCAGTCTTTAAAATGCATACTAACAGCTGCTATCGTGCATTCTTACTCATAGTGTGTTAATTGAAATGATTGCTGTGCTAAACTTTTCTCAAAAGAGAGAAAGTAGATTTGTGCACTGATTTATCATTGGGTTTTGTTTTAATATGCTGAATTATTTGGTTGGTACTAGACATTGGATAATCAGACAGTACTCATATTCCTCACAAACATCGGTAACTTTCTGACAGATGAGAATGTTTTATAATTGAAGGAAGCTCTGGTGTGGGAGCTCTGTTGAATATGATAGAATATACAATATGTATACACCATGCTAAAAAGCATATCTGAAAGCAATGGTTCAAACAATTCTAAAATATGTCTCCTGATGATTAATAACAGCTTAGACTCATAAATTCTTCACCAAACAGGCAAAGGTCATTTCATTTGTGACTATTTACAGAAGTTTTCCACACTTTATGTTTGCCATAATTCATCATCAAATTCTCGATTTTACGAGGGTTTGGTGGAGGATAAAGGATACTGGAATATGTTTTTGTTACTTTCTGACATTTGAAACAATTTAGTCAGGAACAGCTAGTCATTTAGGTGAGCAGCACTGAGTCCCCTGTGTCTCCCTAAAAGAGGCTCTGAGAACCTGGCAGGCCTCACCAGCCTCTTTCTGCTAAGGGCTCCGTGCTCTGCCAGAAGCCACTCTTGGATGAGACCCAAGATGTCAGGCTAGCCCTGCTGCATCACTCAGATCTGGTCCACAGAGAAGCCCTCAGGCATCCATCTCTTAGCCCGTCTCTCAGACTACTGCTTCCTCCACCAAAGCAATGAAGAGCCTATCTCTAGCCTTCAGTTTCTTGGCAGAGTCACACCCCAGAGTCCACAGGCTATTTGCATGTTCTCAGATGTGAATTGCACTCCAAACTCATGTCTCTTAACTATGTGAACTTACTTCAAAGATCTCCAAGTGACTTTCTTGACATCCCCCTGAAAGGTCGAGGGTTAGAAGGTAGCCCTCCCACAGCCCTATCCCAAAGCAGGCTGGGGAAGGGACTCACAAAAGAGCGGCCATTTCCTTCAAAGAGGTCTGCTCCCTATTGTTGTCAGGAAAGTTCTCTTTCTACTCTCTGACCTCTGAAGACCTTCAATGAGACTGACACCTTTAGAAGTCTTCACTGGATCCGCATTTACAATTGTAAACCTGTGTAGGAGGGAACCTGTTATATAACCAGCATTCTGATATCTCAGGTTAGCAGCTCAGTAAACATGAGGAAGAGTAAATCCTAATCTAGCAGATTTTTAGACCTTTTATTTGAAAATCTCGGTTCTCAAAACTTACTCCACAGATAATATAAATAAATCATAAACATACATATTTATACATGAGTATATTTTTTAATTTATTTAATTGGAGGATAGTTACAATATTGTGTTGGTTCCTTTCATACATCACCATGCATAAGCCATAAGTATACATATATTTCCTCCCTCCTGAACCTCCCACCCTAGCCCATACCTCTAGGTTGTCACAGAGCTGGTTCATTGTTGAATTACCTATTTAACTGTTTCCAGGTCAGATAAGTTTGTACATCTTGATTTAAACAATGAACTGAAAAGATTTTTGCTATTAATGTGTGTGCTCTGAACATTTAACATTTTGTCTGCCCTCTGCCAAACCCCCTTGTGTTTTAAGTGATTGATGAACACTTGGGAAATGCCTTCTCTAGACATACTCCCCACAGTGCGCATTCCATTTTCTTAAGCTGACCTTGGATAGGTACTACCTTTTCTAGATATATCCACAGTTCATCTAGTCTTTTTAAATAAATTGCTTTAGATCACTCTGTATCTTTATACTGTTGTGTGTCAGTTCTTACACTTCAGCACCCCTGGGAAGCCTACTATTATTTTGAAACTTGTCACTCTTTCCCATCAAATAATTCTAGTAAAAGCAACTTTAGGTGTGCAGTTTTCCTTTGTAATAAACAGGAATTTTAACACAAAGCACATTATAAATTAAGAATAAGAAATTTTCAACTCACCTTGGTGTACCTGATGTACATGATTTTTAGTGTGAAATTTGAACATGACAAGTATTTAATTGTATGAGGAAATTATCAAATTGAAATAACTATATACTGAATAGCTTCTGAATCCAAGAAGCGAAGTGTGTATTAATCGAAGGCAGGCTCAGCAATGAATGACTTGTTTAAATGGACTGTCCTTTCTAATGATAGAGCATGAGGCAGTAAGCCAGTGCTGTTCTGGGCTTCAGATATTGTGTATGTTGCCTAAAATTGTAAAAAAAAAAAACCTACTGAGTCTTAGTTTAATAATGATAATAAATTTAACATTATAAATTTATCCAATGGACAAAATTTTATCATGTCAGCAAATGTGTATTATGATCCCTTTGGAATAAGAAGGTATAGTTTAACATGAGTAGTCTCTCAACCATGAAGGTGAATTATGTAATCCTGAATGAAATCATGCAGTTGTGCAATTTTATATAACCATATCAAAAATATTTTATTCTAAACCTAGTCAGTTCAAGCAAGTGGTTTTTTTGTTTGCTTGTTTTAATGAATAATCCATAGATTCTTATTCTTTTCTTATAATAAAAGACTGTGATCAGGACTGTCACATAAGCTTCTTAACCATAGAAATATTTATAATCGATCTAGTCTGCCAAATTTGTATAAGGTAATGTTATGGGCAAAGACAAAACACTAGGCACTAAGACTTGCTCTCATTTTTGAACTAGTCAATCCCATTTATAGTAAAGCAAATTTCAGGTCATTTAAAATGAACTGATTATGGATAATATGCCCTTCAAAAATAATTTGTGGAAAAAGAATGGTGCTAAACCAACTTTTAAACTCATGGATCTCATAGCCAGATCTCTCTTCCAACCAGAATGTTATTGTTCTCAGAACAAACCAAATGATTCTGATCTGTCCCCATACCTTTCATCCTACTCGTGACATACTTTTACCTCTTTTCCTGTTTACACAGGTTCTACCCTTCCCTTTGGAAGACTGTGATACCTTCCCTGATTATCCTAACCTATAATAATCTGTTTATTGTGTATATTCTATCTGTTCCAGAGGAATATAATACTCTGATAGGAAGAGCTGTGTCTTTGTTATTGTGTATTTCCTCCCCCATACACAAAAACCTCAGTGCTGTGATGCTCAGAGGGGACAGTAATGATTAAGAATATTTATAGTTGTCCAACTGTGTTTTCTAGCAAATAAATGGGAATAAGAGTTTATCCTTTGAAATTTTTGAATTCTGTCACTTGAATATACATAAGAGCATCTTTTTCAAAATGTTGATCCTGTTGTTTATTTATATGTGTGTAAACATATTGCTTCAGCTGTTACAGCAAATACTTATGTATGTATGTATGCATTTGGCTTACACACAGGTCATGTTTTGGAAACTAAATTTTCAATATGCTTTCCCTTCTGCAATTCTGAGATTGGTTTCCTGTAAGTAAAAGATACATTATCAAAATATCTTTCACTGGGGTTGAAGCCATTTCTTGATTCCTGGATTGATCAGTAGGGTACTCTGCTTTAAGCCATGATGAAATCCTTTGTTTCAGAAGGAAGGATGAGAGAGATTGTCAGGAATGTCATGTGATTCTGAGTTTTCAATTTCGAAAAAGCATTCTATGACTAGAGTAATGGCAAGTGAAAGGGAAAAAAAACGAGTAATGGCTGTTTGCCATGATGGTTTATAAATAATACTTAATATTTAATGATACTTTAATATTCCATTAAAAAGAAAAGTTGCCTCTTATTTTGCATTCCATCTTCATTATGTCAAAAAATTAGTCAATTGAACTTCTAATGTGGTTTGCTGTTGTGTAGATTTGTGATAGTGTTTGTTGTGATAGTATTTGTCTTCAGAAGAACAAAAGGTCTTAGAAGTTATAATGATCTTGAAAATCATACTGACCCAGTATTTAAAGGAAAACTGACTTGATGCCCTCATTTGCATTAGAAGCATTCTCAGTGGGAAGAGGTAGCTCTAAAATTCATGTGTATTCAGCAAAATAGTTCATATGATCTTCTTCATTATTTGTAAATGAATGTCTTCTTCCACTACAAATCAGAATGCTATGAGCAGAACTCCCACATGGTTCCTTAATTAGTTGGAAAAGTTTCCAATTCAGCTACTCTATATACTTTTGCTTCCCAGGAGCTGAATTTATTGTACTCAGATACGTTAAAGTGGTAGTACTGCCAAAAATTCTCAGGCCAGGACAGTCCTTGGACTGGGAATATTTGTGAGATTTTCTCATAGAAAACTAACAGTGCCACAGCCCTTGGGTTAGCTTCATGTTGCCACTTCAGCTGCTAACAAATCGGGCTCTTGGCAAATAATACTTCACATGTTCCACTAGGAGAAATATTTTTACATTAACTGTAAGTGCTGTTTTAAAGATAGGTCAGAGCCAAAGAATATTCAAGCTGCCGTACAATTGCACTCATTTCACATGCTAACAAAGCAATGCTCAAAACCCTTCACGCTAGGCTTCGTGAGTATGTGAACTGAAAATTCACAGATGTACAGGCTGAATTTAGAAATGGCAGAAGAACCAGAGATCAAATTGCCAACATTCGTTGGATCATAGAGAAATCAAGGGTATTCCCAAAAAGCATCTATGTCTGCTTCACTGACTACACTAAAGACTTTGACTGTGTGGATCACAACAAACTGGAAAATTCTCAAAGAGATGGGAATATCAAACCACTTTATCTCCTGAGAAACCTGTATGCAGGTCAAGAAGCAACAGTTAGAACTGGACATGGAACAAAGGAGTGGTTCGAAATTGGGAAAGTATTGCATCAAGGCTATATATTGTCATCTTATTTATTTAACTTATATACAGATTACATTATGCAAAATTCCAAGCTGGATGAATGACAAGCTGGAATCAAGATTGCTGGGAGAAATATCAACAACCTCAGATATGCAGATGATACCATTCTAATGTCAGAAAGCAAAAAGGAACTAAAAAACCTCTTGATAAAAGTGAAAGAAAAACCTGGCTTAAAACTCAACATTCAAGAAACTTAAGATTATGGCATCTAGCCTCATAACTCATGACAAATATAAGGGGAAAAAATAGAAGCAATGACAAATTTTATTTTCTCGGGCTCCAAAATTACTGCAGAGAGTGACTGCAGCCATGAAATTAAAAAATACTTGCTCTTGGGAAGGAAAGATATGACAGACCCAGACAATATGTTCAAAGCATAGACATCACTTTGCTGACAAAGGTATGTATCATCAACACCATGGTTTTTCCATGTACAGATATGAGAGTTGGACCATAAAGAAGGCTGAGCACTGAGGAATTGATGCTTTTGAACAATGGTACTAGAGAAGATTCTTGAGAGTCCCTTGGACTTCAAGGATATCAAACCAGTCAATCCTAAAGGAAATCAACCTTGTATATTCATTGGAAGGACTGATGTTAAAGTTGAAGCTCCAGTACTTTGGCTATCTCATGTGAAGAGCCAGCTCATTGGAAAAGACATTGGTGCTGAGAAAGAAGCAACAGTTAGAACTGGACATGGAACAAAGGAGTGGTTCGAAATTGGGAAAGTATTGCATCAAGGCTATATATTGTCATCTTATTTATTTAACTTATATACAGATTACATTATGCAAAATTCCAAGCTGGATGAATGACAAGCTGGAATCAAGATTGCTGGGAGAAATATCAACAACCTCAGATATGCAGATGATACCATTCTAATGTCAGAAAGCAAAAAGGAACTAAAAAACCTCTTGATAAAAGTGAAAGAAAAACCTGGCTTAAAACTCAACATTCAAGAAACTTAAGATTATGGCATCTAGCCTCATAACTCATGACAAATATAAGGGGAAAAAATAGAAGCAATGACAAATTTTATTTTCTCGGGCTCCAAAATTACTGCAGAGAGTGACTGCAGCCATGAAATTAAAAAATACTTGCTCTTGGGAAGGAAAGATATGACAGACCCAGACAATATGTTCAAAGCATAGACATCACTTTGCTGACAAAGGTATGTATCATCAACACCATGGTTTTTCCATGTACAGATATGAGAGTTGGACCATAAAGAAGGCTGAGCACTGAGGAATTGATGCTTTTGAACAATGGTACTAGAGAAGATTCTTGAGAGTCCCTTGGACTTCAAGGATATCAAACCAGTCAATCCTAAAGGAAATCAACCTTGTATATTCATTGGAAGGACTGATGTTAAAGTTGAAGCTCCAGTACTTTGGCTATCTCATGTGAAGAGCCAGCTCATTGGAAAAGACATTGGTGCTGAGAAAGATTGAGGGCAGGAGGAAATGGGAGAGACAGAGGATGAGATGGTTGGATGGCATTATTGACTCAATGGACATGAGTATGAGCAAATATCTGGAGATAGTAAAGGACAGTGAAGCCTGATGTGCTGCAGTCCATGAAGGCATCATTTAGTGACTGAACAAAATCAACAAGAAAGAGAGATTGAGGCTATTAATTTAACCAAGAAGAAAAATAGAATTTGCCAGTTGTAAATTTTTATTTTACTACTGATTTTCAATCTTTGTATTTTAATATATCCCACTGGTACCTCTTTCATTCAGTGATAATTTCTGTATGAAACTCCATATTACATACTGAAATTTCCTGCATCTTTGTTGTGAATAAGAACTGTAAAATTGCTAAAGGTTTGTCCTCACCAATCCTTCATTTAGTTCTTTGCAGGTAACATTTACCATTGGCAGTATATCTGACAGTTTCTTGTAATGGCTGTAAAGTAGAGTTGCATTTTCTACTATTTTTTTTTATTGATTGATGTATGTATATTATCTTTTAGAAATGTGTGAATTTTTATTTGAATGTCCTCCTTTAAGTTTTTTTTTAATTTAAAAAATTACTGGGATATAATTAATTTACGTGCTATGTTAGTTTCAGGTGTACAGCAAAGTGAATCTGTTATGTGATAGTGATAGTCACTCAGTCGTGTCTGGACTCTTTGTGACCCCGTGGACTGCAGCCTACCAGGCTCTTCCATCCATGGGATTTTCCAGGCAAGAATGCTGCAGTGGGTTGCCATTTCCTTCTCCAGGAGATCTTCCTGACCCAGGGATTGAACCTGGGTCTCCTGCATTGTAGGCAGACCCTTTGCCATCTGAGCCACCAGGGAAGTCTGTTATACATATGTATATATCAACTCTTTTTAAAATTCTTTTCCCTTATAGGCCACTACAGAGTTTTGAGTAGAGTTCCCTGTGCTATACAGTAGGTCCTTATTAATTATCTCTTTATGTATAGTATTGTGTATGGGTCCATCTCAATCTCCCAGTTTATTCCTCCCTCTCCCCCTTTCTCCCAGGGACCATACATTTGATTTCTACATCTGTAACTTTGTTTCTGTTCTGTAGATTAGCTCATTTGTTTTTTATATTCCACATGTAAGGGATACCATATGATATCTATTTTTCTCTGACTTCAGTCAGTATGACAGTGTTTCAAGTATTTTGATGTATTGTATTTGGTCCCTTATATGTCATAACACATAAATACATTATTAAGCATCTTCATATGGCAAAAGATTGTCACTAGATTCACTAATCTGACAAGATACCACAGTGTATGAGCAACACTGCATGGATTTGCATTTGTTTAATTAGATCACTGAGATCCATTTGAAATGTGCCTTGAAGAATGCAGAAGAAATCAGTAGACAGAGGTAGTCACCATAGGGGAAAGTCCTAGAAAAGAGCACTAACTGAGAGAAGATTCCTGACGGACAGGAACAAAAGGTGCAAAGGCCCAGAGGTGGCTCTGTGTGGTAGATACTGAGGTGTCTAGTTTGAATGCAGTGAAAACTACCTTGATGGGCAAAGTATGAAATAAGATTGGGTGATGCTCTGCCTAAGAATAACTTTCAAGGCTGGAATGGTGAGACTGCTGTCTTGGGAAAAAGATATCCCTTGCAAAATTTTAGCAATGGGAGGTAGTCATTGAAACTGTCTTTTAAGAAAGTGAATCACAGTAGTACATGAGATATGCTGTACTGCTAACTGTAAGGGTCCAAGAGCAAGATCACTTTATAAATGCTTACTGTTAGAATCACTAGCACAAACATATTAACAGGACAAGAATGCCAATCTTTTAAGTAGATAGGGACACCTAGGTCAATAAAATTGCTGGAAACAACAGTCTTTTCTGATGAAGTAGGATCCAGAAAGTCTTCAAAATTAAGATGTCATATGAGTTGAATCGCAAAGAATTCAGTTTTTATCCATTTGATGTGTATTTGTTGAATGCTTACTATGTGACATGTCTGGTAGTGGATGTTTTGCATAAAAGTTAGCAAAACATATATATGATGTCTTCTCTCATCGTGTTTCTTGAGTACAATGGGATGGGAGGGGCATGACACAGTGACAAGATTCATTGAGAGCAATCAATTATTATAAAAATTTTAAGTGCTCTGAATGGAAATGTATATTAATCTCTCTGCTAAGAGATTTTAAGTCTTTGGCTTGATTCATGTAGGATGTAGTGGGAGTGAAGAGAAATAATATTTAAGAAGAGATCTAAAGAATGAATAGAAGATAGTGAAGTAAACATCATGGGAAAAGCAGTGAGTGTGAAAAGATTTGTCAGGATTCAGGAACAGACAGAAGGAATGTGTGACTAGAGCTCAGAGATAAGTGAAACAGCTCTGAACGAGACTGGAGAGACTGACTTAGGTCAGGGTGGATGGCACCTCATAGGCCTACTTAACCATGCTGTGTTTTAGCTAAATGCTACGAGAGTCTGGTAAAACTTTGAAGCAGAAGAGTGGTACATTAGATGTAATTTTTTAAAAGAGTGTTCAGTCCTCAGTGTGCATAATAGATTAAAGGATAGCAAACATATCCTAGTGTTCTTTGTCATTAGGTAAACACACCAGTGCTATCTTGCAGAGACCCAGGTAGGATTTCGAATTTCCAGGTAAAAGTATTGAATGGGATGGAAATACTAATAGGCCATTCCATATTGAATAAATACTACTTGGGGCAAATGCTGAGCTGCTCTAAGAAGAAGATCCAACAATTTAGTGACCTAAGGAACTGCATCATTTTGCTCAAAAGCTCTGTGGAATGAGAGGCCAGGTCAGTGGGATGGCACTGCTCCAGGTGGTCATTTTCTTCCAAGTTGTTTCTCCACTGTCACCTGGGCAGTATTTCCCAGCATTTCCTATGAATCATCATTATCTGGAGAGCTTGTTGAAACAGATTCTTGAGCCCCATTTCTAGAGTTTCTGATTCATTAAGCCTAGGGTGAAGTCTGAGAGGTTTTATTTCCAACAATATCTCAGCTGCTGCTTCTGATCTAGAGACCACCCTCTTCAAGAACCACTTCCTAGGGTATTGTTCTAGTTTACATGTTTAAAGCTACGCCTTGGACACATCTGCCTTCCAGCTCATAAGAGGAAAGAGACGCACTCATGACTTGGACTCACATCTCATTGTTGAAAACTTTCAATTAATGAGAATTTCTCAAGGAAGAGGAGACATTTAGATTCGCTGGGCAACTTTGCAACCAGTTAGCAATTATGTCGGAGAAGGCAATGGCAACCCACTCCAGTACTCTTGCCTGGAAAATCCCATGGACGAAGGAGCCTGGTAGGCTGCAGTCCATGGGGTCGCTAAGAGTCGGGCACGACTGAGTGACTTCACTTTGACTTTCGTGCATTGGAGAAGGAAATGGCAACACACTCCAGTGTTCTTGCCTGGAGAATCCCAGGGACAGAGGAGCCTAGTGGGCTGCCGTCTATGGGGTCGCACAGAGTCGGACATGACTGAAATGACTTAGCAGCAGCAGCAGCAATTATGTACAATGTGGAAGAGACATAAGATGGATTTAGTTGTGAAATTCATGGCCTCTGCCACAGATACTATAGTAAAAATGAGAAGTCAGAAAAACGTTTGGGATTTTCTAGGAAGCATACATTTTGGATGGGTTATGTAGTACTTGAAAAATAGTAGTAGATCCAAGGCTTAAAGCCGTTTGTACTGATTTGATAAGTAATGGAGAGCCATTGAAATTTTGAATATGTCCTGACACTATAAGAAGACAGATAATAGAGAATGAGGAGATATATGGAACAAGAGATGATAAAGAAGAATAAAGACGTGGACAAGAAGAATAAAATGGAGGGAAGAACTTATGTCTTCCATTAAGCCATCTGTTGGTAAACTTGGAATGTGTTATCTAGAATGCCTCTTATGCACTGTAACTTAGCTACCAGGAGTAACGAAGTATCTTTAAATGAAACATTAATGGAATGTATATATTCCTATTAACAGATGTATTACTGTTAAAAATTTATTATATCAAAAATTATGTACCAATCATTTTATTTACTTTTACTTTTCAATTGTAGTTCTGATTATCATACATACTGAATTATCAGTGTGGATTTTTCTGTCATTTTCAATGAAAAACAATTCTTATAAAACAGAATTTCACCAGATGTGTCATAACATAACATTCACTCTTCTCTATCTAAAGTCAGGGTTTTTTTTTTCTCCCTGAGAATGTATTCAATGAAATAAGAACTCATGAATTTAGAACTGAGTATACTGATAGTCTGAACCTGAAATATAGTTTTAGAACTTTTGATATATAAATGAAACAAGTATAAATCACTTTAATGGAAAAAAGAGTTGAGCATGACTGAGCAACTGAACTGAAAGAACATCAAATTATTTTTTGTTTATTAACAAATATCTCAGTTATTTGGAGCTCAAATTAATAGTAATCATGACTTAATGAATTAGGCTCCAGCCCTGAATTTACTGAAAAAGCAACACATTAAAAGTAGGTGCATGGAGAGGAATGGAGGACAAAAGCTATAAACAAGATCAGGAACAAGAAAAGATAAAAGCCACATTCAGCCCTGTGGCACAGTACAGGATAGGGCCACACTCGCCTGTCTGCCCCGGTAGCTTTCAGCTGATTTAGATCAAGCTGTGACTGGAGGAATCCCATCCAGCATCTGGGCTCCACCAGATTTGGATCAGTTTATAAAATGTGCTTCCCTGGTGGCTCAGATGGTAAAGAATCTGCCTGCAGTACAGGAGACCTGGATTTGATCCCTAGGTTGGGAAGATACTCTTGAGGAGAAAATGGAAACTCACTCAAGTATTCTTGCCTGGAGAATTCCATGGACAGAGGAGCCTGGCAAACTACAGTTCAGTTCAGTTCAGTTCAGTCACTTAGTCAAGTCCGACTCTGTGACCCCATGAACTGCAGCACACCATCCTTCCTTGTCTTTCATCAACTCCCGGGGCTTGCAAAATTCATGTCCAGTGAGTCTGTGATGCCATCTAAGCACCTCATCCTCTTTCATCCCCTTCTCCTCCTGCCCTCAATCTTTCCCATCATCAAGGTCTTTTCCGGTGAGTAAGTTCTTCACATCAGGTGACCAAAGTATTGGAGATTCAGCTTCAGCATCAGTCCTTCCAATGAATTCAGTACTGATTTCTTTTAGGATTGACTGGTTTGATCTTCTGTAGTCCAAGGGACTCTCAAGAGTCTTCTCTAACACCACAGTTCAAAAGCATCAATTCTGCACTCAGCTTTCTTTATAGTCTAACTCTCACATCCATACATGACTCTGGAAAAACCATAGCTTTGACTAGGTGGACATTTGTCAGCAATGCAATGTCTCTGCTTTTTACTACGCTATCTAGGTTGGTCATAGTTTTTCTTCAAAGGAGCAAGCATCCTTTAATTTCATGGTTGCAGTCACCATCTGCAGTGATTTTGGAGCCTCCAAAAATAAAGTCAGTCACTATTGCTACTGTTTCCCCATCTTTTTTCCATGAAGTGGAACCAGATGCCATGAACTACAGTCCATGGGGTTGCAAATAGTTGAACACAACTGAGCGAGTAACACACACACACACACACACACACACACACACAAAATGTGTTTTACAAAGAGAGTTCTTTCTGTTTTGCTGGCATCTGGCATGCAGATTGTAAAGCTCAGCTGGCCCTACAGACATGAGAATTTGGGGTCATAGGTGCTGTAAGAGGTGATGAGATTCCAAATCATACAATATCAGTACCCAGACAATAGTACACAGTTCACACTACCCCCAATAGAGTATACATTCTCAGACAGCCTCAAGGAGCTCCAGTGGAAGATGATAGTTGTGGCATTTTGTTTTCTAGTTTATCCAACCTTCCTTTTTATTCTTAGCTGCATTTTCCATGTAGTCCATTCATATTTTTCAGCCACAATATTTAGTACTTAAAAACAAACCAGAAATTCTACAAACAAACAACAACAACAACAACAAAACCTGAAGGACACTTTTTTGAAGGTGGCAAACATTGCTTGGAAGTCCCAGGTGGCTCAGTGGTAAAGAAAAATATTGCCTACCAGTGCAGAAGACATGGGTTCAATCCCTGGGTAGGGAAGATCGTCTGAAGGAGGAAATGACAACCCACTCCAGTATTCTTACCGGGAAAATTCCCATGGGCAGAGGAGCTTGGTGGTATATAGTCCGTGGGATCACAGAGTCACACACGAATGAGTGACTGAGCACATACACAAACATTACTTAAAATATCAGAAAAATTTACGAAGAATAATTATTCTAAAATATATTTAAACTTTTTAAAGGATGGAAGGATAAAGGCCTTAATCATCCTGGAACTTTTCTTTATTGAAACATTGTTCCCTGATTGAATGATTCATTCTTCCCTTCTTGGCAGTATTATAGCATTCTAGTCATACACGCTCCAGGAAGTTGTATGTTGGAGAAATCACAAAATTTAAGATGTTAAATTTACAAATCAGTTCTCTGTTCTTTTTATAAATGAGTCAGATGACTAGATTCCAAACTTTGAAACATTAATAAAGTATTTATGCAGTCACAGTGATTGAAATTAGCAATATAAGAAATCTAGCATAAAGAATATCACCATATTTTATAAATATATTATAAAATAGCATCCCCTTATCATCTCAGATTTACATATTAATAACTGGAAAGTGAATCTGCACAATTATAATGAATCATAACAAAGAAAATTGTATTCTGAAAATGAGTGTGCAGTGGGGCTCATCAGTATTAGAATATATCTAGGAGAACTATTGGAATTTCCATGGGGGTTCAATGGTCAAGAATCTACCTTCAGTCCAGAAGATACAGGTTCAGTCCCTGGTCTGGGATGATCCCCTGAAGGAGGAAACGGCAGCCCACTCCAGTATGCTTGCCTGGAAGATTCCATGGGCAGAGGAGCCTGTCAGGCTGCAGATCATAGGATCTCAAAAGAGTTGGACACAACTTAGCAACTGAACAATGACAACAGAGCTATTAAACAAGTAACAAACAGAAACCTTAATTAAATAGAGTTGGGAGACCAGAAAGGGAATCTCTCACACTCCAGAGCAATAGCAGATTCCAAAAGGAAGAAGAGCACTCTTCTTTGCTGTCTATGTATCACCACGAAAAGCATGCACTCTTTGTTTATATTAGCCATCCCACCTTCCTTTTCCTCGCCTTGTTATGCAGGGACTTGCACATGCTCGTCTTGATTGCAGACCTCAAACTGCAGTTTTCTGCTGATCCTCAATAAACCTATCCTTGCTGGAGAAGTACCTGGCAGTATACTTGTTTCTGATCAGCAGGACATATCTGCCTTTTTAAATGGCTAAATTATCATCCAGATCTTTAGTACTATCTAGAGAAATTAGCATAAACATTTTCTTAGTTTAAAGGCTAAATTAAATTATTGCTTTTAACTGGAAAGAAGGAAGATTTTTCTAGTTAGATGTCTTTATTATGGTTTTCAAAGTGTTAGTCACTCAGAGTCCCGACTGATTCTTGCACCCCCATGGACTGTAGCTTGCCAGGCTCCTCTGTCCATGGGATTCTCCAGGCAAAAATACTGGAGCCGGCAGCCTTTCCCTTCTCTAGAGCGTCTTCCCAACCCGGGGATCTAACCCAAGTCTCCCGCACTGCAGGTGAAGTCATTACCGCCTGAGCTACCAGGAAACTCTTTATTATGATTTTACTCTCAATCAATTCACATTTTAGAGATAAGAAGGTTTAGATTGAGAGATATTAAGTTACATTTCATATCTAACTTCATATCTACATTTCACACATCTAACTAACAAAAAACAGCATTCTTATTTTTCAATTAACTGTGCTTTGAAGGGATGTATATGTTACTAAAGAGGATGAAATTTTCAGAAGTACTTTGCAGCTCAGTCTTTGTGCTTTTCTTCCAGCTCCAAAAGCAGACTGTGACATCCAAAGAAAACCACACTATTAGCTAAAATTTCCACTCTAATATAAACAATTTTTTTTGAAAAAGGCAGAAGTGCTTAGGTCAAACTTTTAATAAGCAGATTAATTACATTCTTCCTTGGTTCATACGCTGTGTTTGGTGAACTAGAGTGTAAGTGAGCATTGAAATCAAATATAAATAGCTTTTCACTTAAAAATTATTTTGCCAGTGCACT
>SJYC01052298.1:0-19765 GCA_006408675.1 Madoqua kirkii
TAAAATCTTTTATTTATTTTGCCTATATTTGGTATAATGACCTATGTAATACTTTTCTTTTCTGCCTATTTGTAAGACAATTAAATGAACCTTATGAATTATGTGAGTAAAATAGAATATTCTGGAAATGTATCATAAAGTAGCTATTATTGAACATATTCTAAAAAGAACAAGCATGCCAAGATGCTTCACTCATATCCAACTCTTTGAGATCCTATGGATGGTATCCCTCCAGGTTACCTGTGCATGGATTTCCCAGGCAAAAATACTAGAGAGGTTTGCCATTTCCTTCTCCAAGGGATTTTCCCAATGCAGGGATTGAACTAAGTCTCTTACGTCTCCTGCCTTGGCAGATATATTCTTTGCCACTAGCACCACCTGGTATGCCTTTAATAGCAATGTTTGTGCATGCTAAAAAGAATAAAACTTATTTTGGTTGGCATATGTTTTTGAAACTCACTTTATACATATGTATGCATATATATTATATATATACATATATATTCACAGATATTTATTGATGATTATCCATAGTCAGTTTATTATTTGAAGCACTGAATATTTTCAAGTAATTTTCTTAAACCAAAACTAAATTTATTATCTAAAAATTTCCATATAAATAGCTTGAGGAATGCAGTGTCTGTATATACTCATATTAATTAAGCAAAGTATATCCTTGGCCATAAAACTGGTAGAGCTTTCATACAAAATATGAAAGACACTTACTATACCAGGGCATAGTGACAAAAGAGAATGCAGGAGGCAGAATACAAGAGGCCCATACAGGCCAAGGGAGCTGGACTTGATCCTGAGAGACTATTAAAAGGCTTTAAGGAAAGGAGTGACAATAAGCCTAACATTTTAAAACGATTTCTCTGTCTGGCTGATGAAAAATGAATTAGGATTGTAAGAAGGCATGTGCAAGTAGATACAAAGAATGTGGTTAGAAAGCTAGGAATTAGTTTAAAGGATAAATACAGTTACTTTGACTAGAATGATAATAATGGTGATGTAGGGGAAAGGCAAATTCTTAAAACTTTGGCAGGTCAAATTTACATAATTTGGTAATGTCTTGAGGATTAGGATGAAGGAGTAATTTTTGTTTAGTCACTGCTCCTCTGTCCATGGGATTTTCCAGGAATACTGGAGTGGGTTGTCATTTCCTTCTCCAAGGGATCTTCTCAACCTAGGGGCTGAACTGGAGTCTCCTGTGTTAGCAGACATATCCTTCATCATTGAGCCACCAGGGAAGCCCAGAATGGAGTGAAAGTGAAAGTCACTCAGTTGTGTCCAACTTTTTGTGACCCCATGGACTGTATAGTCCATGGAATTCTCCAGGCCAGAATACTGGAGTTATATTGTCCTTTCCCTACTCCAGGGGATCTTTTCAACCCAGGGGTCGAACCCAGGTCTCCCTCATTGCAGGTGGATTCTTTACCAGCTGAGCCACAAAGTACTGGGGAATATTAAAATAAGAGTGATTCAGTTTTCTGGTACGGGTATTATTTCATGAACAGAAAAACAATATAAATGTAATTTAAAGTTTTTCTTTTTTCCTTAACTGCTTACCTTTACCGAGCCATCATTCTAGCTATTAACTGCTTTTAACTAGACCATGTCAGAGAGATGAGCACATTTGCAGTTTCCATCTTAACTTCTTATTTCCAGTCACTCTCGAATCATTTGCAACTTGTTTTGAATTGTTCCCGCTCCTGTTGTATACACAGAGTCCAGTGAAATCACCAACTGCAAAGTCACCAAAAACTTTACTGAACCTAACTCAGTGGATACTTTTCAGTTGCCCTCTATGAGGCATCCTAGATTTTTCAGGAATAAAAGGATGCCTTTAAATTACTTCTTAATTTCATATATTGATATATTTCTAATCTGAACACAATAAACTTAAGAAAATAAAAGCTCAAAGAAAATGAAAAAATGTTTGGAATTAAAATGAGTTCTTGGGATTTCAGGAAATATTCAAGAGTACAGAAAGATGTAGAGAAAAATTAAGGATTATAGGGAAATGTAGGGGTTAACACAGAGAAAAAATAAATGCAATAAGTGATAGGAAACATGGAACATATCCAGCCAAGTGAATTTATTATCCCAAAGCTCCACATCCAACTAGAGGAGTTCAACCTAGAATTCTGTCATGTAATCTGAGTCTAACAGAAATATTTTCAGACAAGAAAAGTCATTCCAAAACCCTATATTCCCACTCAATAGTTCTTAGTTATTTACTTTGGGATTGGTTCCAGCAACCTGAGTAAATAAACCAAAAGAAAAACATAGGATCTAGGAACAGTGAACCCAACCAGGATGTTGTAGGGAAATTGTAAAGGAAAATCTCTGAAGAAAACTCAATAGATATTGGGTAGTATAAGGAAGCTGGAAAAATATGACACTAAAATAAGAGCTATTTGTGCAAGAGATAAAAGTCATTTAAAAATCTATGAAAGAAAGAAAATGTCATATAATGCTCCACTTAGCATCATAATACATGATCAGAGTAATGCAGTTTCTGGGTTTGGTAGGTTCAATCATGAGTACAAAATTATATCCACTTTTACATCTTAAAAGTAGAGACAACCAAAGTTAGAAAGTAGGATGAAGGAGGAAGTTTGTTACTTTCATCTGGTAAATTGCCTAGCGTTCTCTGAAAAAGAAATAAAGGTATAAATAGATTATGTCAAGTTATAAAGGAGATATGGGGAAGAATTAGCACTAGTAAAAGAATTCTAGCTTGAGAAAAGGACTGCCCTCAATCTTTCCCTCTGTAAAGGTCTATTCCAATGAATTGGTTCTTCCCATCCGATGGCCAGACTATTGGAGCTTCACCTTCAGCAACAGTTCTTTCAATGCTTATTCAAGGTTGATTTCCTTTAGGATTTTGATCTCCATGCAGTCAAAAGGACTCTCAAGAGTCCTTTCCAGCACCACAATTCAAAAGCATCGATTCTTTGGGGCTCAGCCTTCTTTAGGATCTAACTCTCACACCCATCTTCACTTTCTGCCATAAGGGTGGTACATCTGCATATCTGAGGTTATTGATATTTCTCCCTGAAATCTTGATTCCAGCTTGTACTTCGTTCAGCCCAGCATTTCTCATGATGTACCCTGCATATAAGTTAAATAAGCAGGGTGACAATATGTAGCCTTGTTGTACTCCTTTCCCAATTTTGAACCAGTTCGTTGTTCCATGTCCAGTTCTAGTTGCTGTTTATTTACTCTTGTGCAGGTTTCTCAAGAGACAGGTAAGGTGGTCTGATACTCCCATCTCTTTAAGAATTTTCCAACTTTGTTGTGATCCATGCAGTCAAAGCGTTTGGCGTAGTAAATAAAGCAGAATTAGATGTTTGTCTGGAACTTCCTTGCTTTCTATGATCCAATGAATGTTGGCAATTTGATCTCTTGTTCTGAATTTTTTAAACCCAGCTTCTACAGCTCAAAGTTTTTGGTGCATATACTGCTGAATCCTAGCTTGGAGGATTTTGAGCATTACTTTACTAGCGTGTGTAATGGGAGTAACTGTACGGTAGTTTGAACATTCTCTGGTATTACCCTTTGAGATTTGAATGAAAATAGTCCTTTTCCAGTCCTGTGACCACTGCTGAGTTTTCCAAAATTGCTGGCATATTGAATAGCACTTTGGCAGCATCATCTTTTAAAGTTTGAAATAGCTCAGCTGGAATTCTGTCACCTTTGTTTGTCGTAATGCTTCCTAAGGCCCACTTGACTTCACACACCAGGATATCTGGCTCTAGGTGAGTGACCATACCATCATGGTTATCTGGGTCATGAAGATCTATGTTGTGTAGTTCTGTGTATTCTTGCCATCTCTTCTTAATCTTTTCTGCTTCTGTTAGGTCCTTACCATTTCTGTTCTTTATTGTGCTCATCCTTGCATGAAATTTTTCCTTTATATCTTCAATTTTATTGGAGAGATCTCTAGTCTTACCCATTCTATTATTTTCCTCTATTTCTTTGCATTGTTCATTTCAGAAGGCCATCTTACTTCTCCTTGCTATTCTTTGGAACTCTGCATTCAGTTGGGTATATCTTTCCTTTCTCCCTTGCCTTTTGCTTTCCTTCTTTGCACAGCTATGTGTAAAGCCTCTTATGCAACCACTTTGCTTTCTTGCATTTCTTTTCTCTTTGGAATGGTTTTGGCCACTGCCTCCTATACAATATTAAGAACCTCTGTCCATAGTTCTTCAGGCACTCTGTCTGCCAAATCTAATCCCTTGACTCTATTTGGCACCTCTGCTGTATTACAATAAGGGATTTTATTTAGGTCATACCTGAATGGCCTAGTGGCTTTTCCCTATTTTCTTCAATTTTAGCCTGAATTTTGCAATAAGGAGTTCATGATCTGAGCCCAAGTCAGGACCAGGTCTTGTTTTTGGTGACTGTACAGAGCTTCTCCATCTTTGGCTGCAGAGAACATAATCTGATTTTGGTATTTGACAATATAGTGATGTCCATGTGTAGAGTTATTTCTTAGACTGTTGTTTAAAAAGTTATTTGCTATCAACAGTATGTTTTCTTGACAAAGCTCTGTTAGCCTTTACCTTGCTTCATTTTGTACTTCAAGGCTAAATTTGCCTGATATCCCTTGTATTCTTGATTTCCTACTTTTGCATTCCAATCCCCTATAATGATAAGGATGTCTTTTTCTGGTGTTAGTTCTGGAAGATGTTGTAGGTCTTTATAGAACCAGTCAACTTCAGCTTCTTATAACTTTAATTGCATAGGACACTTAAAAAATAGAAGTACATTACAGTCGAAGTCTGTAAATCTTTAATAGTTTGTTGTCTAATAGTTGTAAATCTTTTATAGTTTATAAATCTGATTGAATGAACTTTTGATTTTATATATTCCAGAAATAATTGCATTTGAATCTTTGCTTTTCAAAAATTTATTGATTAGTTATCTATATGCAGGTTATCTTTTGTGTGTGTGTGTGTGTGTATATATATATAATATATATATATTATATATATATACATCACTAGAATGAACAGAAGCTGTCATTTTTCATTTTTATTAACACTTTGCCAGCTTATGCATAATTTTAACATTTATTTTATTTCCCTGTCCTCCTACCATTAGATATCTTCTTCAAAGATTTGTTTACATTTTTATTTCTTTATTTCACATGAAAGTGATATTTTTATTCATAAGAAATAGCTTTTCAGTAAGTGTTGTGTTTCAACATAATTCCCAAGTTCTCAGAGCATGGTTCAATATCTCTTCTCTCCAAATATACTCCTTTTGGGTGGCCCCTTATCCTTTGACACTTTATCTTTCTTTGGATTTTGTTAATCAAGCTTTTCTGTCTGCTTCCACATCTTGCTGGCTAATGTGAGTTCCCTTAACTTGCTCAAGGTCCATGACTCAACTGCTTTTAAAATATCGGTCTCACTTTTTGTCTTTTTATGTCTTCATTTGACGCATCTTTGCTGATCCCTTAGTCACTGACTCTGTGCATCTTTTATCTTCTGAGTGCCTGACCTACATATAAGCATTAGAATGTGCCATGAGCATCTTAAACTTAGCTTGTCAGAAACTGGATTTCTTTTTCTTTCCCCTACACTCCCTCAAATGTACTTCCTTACGTCCTAAGATAACACAGTACTTGGCATATAGAAGTGGTTCTGATATTTTAGTGTATGGAGGACCTGTTAAAACACAACTGCCAGACTTTCTAATTCAGAGTTTCTTATTCAGTGGGCCTGGGGTAGAGACTACGAATGTGTGTTTCTAAGTTCCCAGGTTATACTGACATTTTGGCAACCACACCTTGAGAACCACTGGCACATAGCAATCAATTAATACTTGTTAGATAAATCATTTCTATGAGCAAATGAATGTTTAAAATATGTAATATATGCTCAAAGTCAACTGAACTCAGTAAATGACTCAGTAATGAACTGAACTCAGTAAATGACAAAAAAATATTCATAGAACTTCTGTCTGAAGAAACAAGGAAGATCCATTGGTATAACACCCTCTTACTGTAGATCATTAAACTGAAGTCTAAAGGGTTTGAAATGAAGGAAAAATAAGTAGACTCAACCCATCTTGACTTTCTGTGAAAATTAAGTAATTTTATAGGTCACATTTTTATTTAGCTAATCAAGTATTAGTTTTTTTTTACTTCAGAGATTATTCATACAGCAGATTATTTTTTTTCTATAGATGTGTAGACTTTTGCATATGGGCACAAATTTCCCAAAATGATTACAATGCTGCTAAATTTTAATGCTGCCTCCCATACCGCAGAGATGCATGTAGAGAGGGGAGAAGTCTAGAGCTCAGTATGCCAGTTAACATCCAAGATTCTCATCACCCCAAGCACTGTACTGGCAAGCAGTCAGCTGAGAAAAGTGAGTAGAGGTTACTTGACACATACTGGTCCTACAGAATTCTGCAGGTTAGAACTCTTCATTTGCCCAGAATCGAAAGGATTTTCATCAGTGCTGTAAGTGTCCACACTGTGGCAGCTCTGTTGTCTGAAGCTATTTTACTGTTTTCCCAAGTTTGGATATTTGATAGAGCTGACCAGTCTTCAGGTTTCCCTGGTGACTCAGTGGTAAAGAACCTGTTTGCCAACGCAGGAGACTCGGGTTTGACCCCTAGGTTGGAAAGATCCTCTGGAGAAGGAAATGGCAACCCATTCCAGTATTCTTGCCTGAGAAATCCTATGGACATAGGAGCCTGGTTGGTTACAGTCCTTGAAGACACAAAAGAGTCAGTTTGGGGAGCGCTCACCAACAAAGCTCTCAGTAGGTCTTTAAATAGTCCACTCAAATTAGTCAAATCAAGTAGGCTAGTTGCTAATCATTCATGCAGAAGTTAGCCTTGTGCTAACTTCTAAATACCGCTGGATCTCCAGTGGTGTTTCAGATCCTAAACAGTACATCAAATATCCCATTGCCTTCTTCTTGGCTATAAGTAAAAATCAGATACACAAATGTCTCTAAAAATAAGGATACAGATTTTCCAGTCCAGCTGCAGATGAACTTTATCCTACACAGCAATCTTGTAGGATAGAGAAAAGCTGACACTTCTTTCCTTAGAACCAGCTGCACAAGGGTTGAATCCCAGGTCTTTAGCTGGGTGTAGGCTACCAAGATTAAGCAGGCACACAGATTCTGACTTCTTCAGGAAAGATTAACCAGTCCTTCTCAAGTACATACACACATTTACACACGATGACAGTGACAGCCTTGGTGCCTAAACTCAGAGCCTGAAGTCATAATCAATTTGCTTCATGTAAGTATGTGTATATATATATATCTGAAGCCCATACTGGCTTTCCAGATGGCTCAGCAAGTAAAGAATCTCCCTGCAACACCAAAGATCCAGGTTCCATCCTGGGTCCGGAAGATCTCCAGAGGAGAGCATGGCAACCCACTCCAGCATTCTTGCATGGAAAATCCCACCGACAGAGGAGTCTGGCTTCAGTTCAGAGGGTTGCGAAGAGTCGGACATGACTGAAGCGACTGAACATGCACTCATGCATATGCATATATGTTTGTTGTTGTTCAGTCACTAAGTAGTGTCTTGACTGGTTTGTGACCCCATGGACTGCAGCACACCAGGGTTCACTATGTCCTTCACTGTTTCCTGGAGTTTGCTCCAGCTCATGTCCATTGAGTCAGTGATGCCATCCAACCATCTCATCCTGTCACTCCCTACTTTCCTGCCCTCAATCTTTCCCAGCATCAGGGTCTTTTCCAAGAGTCGGTCTTCACATCAGGTGACCAAAATGCTGGAGCTTCAGCTTTAGCATCAGTCTTTTCCAATGAATATTCAGAGTTGATTTGCTTTAGGATTTACTGGTTTGATCTCCCTGCTGTCCAAGGGACTCTCAAAAGAGTATTTTCAAGCACAACAGCTCAAAATCATCAATATATGTGTGTATGTGTGCCTACAGTAGTAGTAAGCCTGCAGGTTTTACTTTAATATGTAAATGTATGTGTGTGTGTATGTGTATAACCTATTAAGGTTACTGTAAGTATACACATACACACCCACAGTAGTTAGACCAGCAGGCTTTACTTTAGGGAATAGTCTAGTAACCAAGTAAAGGGATCTCAAGACAAAGTTGTATTTCCTTTGAGAATACTAATCTCTAGAAGAGAATGTCAAAAAAATATGAATTTTATGAGTAAATAATGTACTTAAAAACATTTGAAGAAGTACAATACAATGGGTTGCTATTTCCCATTAGGTATATTTATTATCAATTACAAGTTATATTTATAATAATTATGAGCAAGGAGTCCAGTCATCTAGATCTTCTGGCTTGAGCTATGTTATCAGGAAAAGATTTGAAACAAAAATATTCATAGATAATACACCAAATATGTCATGTTTAAGGAAAGATTTTTTTCCATTATCTTCATCCAGTTTTATTACCTACCTTTTCATTTGTACTCAGCTTTATCATCTGCACAGTGGAACTAATTTAGGGGGTTCTAACCAATTTTTTTTCAAAGTATGGTCTTATGACTGCCTGCATTTGAAATATCAAGGGAATATTTCTCAAATTTAAATGCGTGTGAGTCATTCAGGGCATCTTTCTTAAGATGCAGATTCTGGTTTTTTAAAGCCTGAAATTCTCCTCTAATAAGCTAACCAAGTAATATACGTGCTTCTGGGTTCCTGTTTGATTTGTAGGGACTTTTTGAAAAATGTGTTTATGTATATGAGTATGTATATAAATTTACAAAGGCAGGTACCTCAACAGAATCAATATCTGGAGTTAGGAATGCAAATCATTCCCAAAGACTGCTTCATCCCAAGTTTTATAAACAGTCAGGTTTAAGAAGTGCTTATTTAAATAAAGTGTCTAAATTAAGTTTCAGCTATAAAACTATGTGGATCTAGTCTCATTCTGATATTTTTCTACAAACTAAATTTAAGTCAAACATAGTCTGTTAATTTATAGGGCATGAGTGTCGCTTGAGTATATATGACTTACAAACGGTTGCCAAACTTTGTGCTTCCAGATTAAAATTTTAATTAGGTCTTCTCTTTGGCTAGAAAATCTAAGATAAAACCTTTGTACTATCCAAAGTTATAAGATTTTTTCTCCAAATGCTAAACAGCAACTGCGTACTTCTTTTAGAACTGCTTTCTTTTTAATAGCTTTGCATTTTTTTTCTCGCCTCATCACTGGATTTTGGGGGATGCACCCAGTTTACTCTGAACTTCTTCCGTGCTTCCTGTCCATAACTTTTCAGGTCTTTACAGGAAATGTTTACCTAAACAAATGCCATCTATAGTATGTGACATAGAGTAGGTAATTTACAACCTAGTACATTAATGCCTTCACTTTAAAGAATTTCTTCATTTTATTACTGTTACTCAAAAGTTGTTGAATACAGCATAACACAATCACATCATGGTTTCTCATACAGCCTAACAACATTTTCTAATTTATTTATTTCTCCTTTCCTTACAGTATAAGCAAGTGGAACAATACATGTCATTCCATAAGTTACCAGCTGATATGCGTCAGAAGATACATGATTATTATGAACACAGATACCAAGGCAAGATCTTTGATGAGGAAAATATTCTCAATGAGCTCAATGATCCTCTGAGAGAGGTAAGGTTTATTGTTCTCAGTCTCCACGAGTGTGATCGTTGTTTACTTTCTCTTTTCTTGGGAAATCCTCCATTCCATGTTTTGACATTACTCAAAAAAAAAAATTAAAACTGAATGTTAAAACAATTTTTCCCTTTATTCACTCTATGTTCTCACATTTACAGGCTCTGCATTTTTAAAAAATGACTGGAAATTGCTCTTATAATTATGATTCTCAAGATACCAATTTATTTTCTGTATCCCTGGTTATAAGTCCTTTCTGGTCCTCACTGTCCATGGCCTCCCAGCTCATCTCATGCTCACCAAACTCTCTCATCTCATGCGCACCAAACTGTTTGATTAACTTCTTTGTGATTTCTACTTTTGTCCTATTTTCGTTTTCCCTGTTCATCTCCTGGACCCTGATCACAGACTGACTTGACCCTTGTGAGTCGTTCATTTCCTATTACTTCAGTAAAACACTTAGCAACATCTATAACCACCTGTTTTCTCAAGTGGCCCTTCCTTCCCTCCCTAGCTGTCTTCCCTCTGCCCACTAGAATGTTCAAGTTACCTTTAGGTCAAAGGAACATTCTCTTGATTGTGTTTCTTACACTGGCTTTCTCTTTTCTTTTACTACCAATCTAGAAAGATTACTCTATAATTATCTTCTACTGTGGTTCAATCTCCAGTTCTTTACCAAAATTGTTTCCTTGAAAATTATCAGTGAACATTTAGGGATGACATCATTTGTCTTGGATCCATTGGCAGTTTTCTTAAACACTTAATAACACCTATATCCTGAATCTTTTGAGGGAGCTCCTTTAACACTAAACCATCGCTGTCTTTGGCTTTTCACTTTCCATTTCTGAATTTATTTTCTTATTTATTTCATCTCGCTCTTTAGTTCTGAAAATTTGACCTCCAAATTCTTGACATATCCCATTTTCTTAAAAGCTATATGATTTCCCTTTGCCATTGCTACCTGATTTCCATTTGCCATACACATATAGTAAACTATGTATTAAAGTGATTATCTTCCATCACTAAGCCATTTATCCTTTGAAGTCTGTCTCTCTGTAAATATTTAGTTATTCTTTTGAGTCATATAAAATGTAAAACTTTAGTCTTTTTTAATCTTTCTCTGCTCTGCACATCCAGTCAATCACCAAATGCTATCAATGCACTATAACAATGTATCTTACAGCTTTGTCCTTGTCTCTTTTACCAAGTTATGACCCTAACCTTATTGCTCTCACATGGACTATTTGCACTATCTCTTTAGTTTACCTTTCAACTTTTGGTCTGTTTTCTCTAATTACCACTTAAAGCAGCAATGCCAAATTAATCTTCTTTTATGTGTATGAGATAGTCATGTCTGTGCTCAGAAACATTATCTTTATAGGTTCATCAAATAGAGCCTCTTTGGGCTCATATTTGAGCCCTTCTATGCTCTGATCCTTGCTAAATTTCCAGCTTTATTTTTCCCTATTGCCCTATATTTTCCAAAGTGGCCTATAGCCAAATTGTGCAACTTACTGTTTTGCAAAAAGCAATTCTGATTTCTCAACTTGCATCATATGTTTTCCAGATATGTTTTTCATCTGCTGGCAAATGTAGTTCAAATAATATTTATTTATTTTTACTTCTTTTGATTCTCCTGATTAGATCTGGTCTCTTTTTCCCCTGACCCCAGGGCACCGAGTCCATAATGGTTGAGTACTACTTTCCATTTTGTCTTATCACGATTTTTCCACACTAGTTTCCTCCACTTTTTTCTTGAAAGTTCCTTAAGAGCAAAGGTCACTTATTCTGTATGTTAAATTTTTCTTGAAATTCCTACTATATGTAGCAAATATAAAATACTCAATAAATATGTCCATTTCACCTAACATCTTTACCATTTATAACCATCCCTAAGTATCTACATCCATTAAAAGTTATTTGTATTTTTTAAGCCTTAAGACATCAGTTAAGAGTTTCAGAAACAGAAGGAGCTGAATATCTGCTATTGATTAACTTATTTTCTCTATAAAGTCCTCAATCAAATAATAAAGTCCTCAATCAAAAAGCAAATCTTTTTGCTTTGGGAGATAGAATTAAACCTTTGTATTTTTTAAAAAGCTATATATCATGTTTTTTAATCTATTAATATGTTTTGCTTTATCTCTTTGTTGGATTATGCATTTTGTTTTAAATACAAATCCTCTTCACTAAGAGGCTGAAGCTCAGGATACTAAAACCAGGTTAGGTTCTAAGGGCCAGGGAGGATTCAAAGGTGGGGTAGGATGGGCCATAGCATAGAGACAAAGGTAACTGAATAGACAGTATCAGGGATTAAGATGGAATCAACAGGCAGATGGATACAATAAATCTAAGGATTTGTTATAAAGAAGCAGAAAAGTAAGAAAATGTCATTGAGGGACTATAGAAAGCCAACAGAAAGTGAGAGTAGAAATCAACCCTGAAAAGCTGAATGATTAAATGAGAAACATTTCTCCATGCTAAAAAATGTTTACTATAATGTAAAATCAGGATAACAAGAAAATTTTCTTAATCATGTATTTGTTATTAATTACTGCCACACTTTGACTCTGATCTTAAATGGAAAAACTCCACTTTTCATTTTTCCCCCTTCCGTTCAGTTGCTCAGTCGTGTCTGACTCTTTGTGACCCATGGACTGCAGCATGCCAGGCTTCCCTGTCCATCACCAATTCCCAGAGCCTACTCAAACTCATGTCCATCGTATTAGTGATGACATCCAATGATCTCATCCTCTTGTCCCTTTCTTCTCCTGCCTTCAGTCTTTCCCAGCATCAGGATCTTTTCCAGTGAGTCGGTACTTTGCATCAGGTGGCCAAAGTACTGGAGTTTCAGCTTCAGCATCAGTCCTTCCAGTGAATATTCAGGACTGATTTCCCTTAGGATGGATTGGTTGGATCTCCTTGCAGTCCAAGGGACTCTCAAGTCTTTTCCAATACCACAGTTCAAAAGCGTCAATTCTTCAGTGCTGAGCTTTCTTTATAGTCCAACTCTCACATCTATACACATGCCCCCAATTCCCTCAATTCCTGCAACTATTCTGTCATTCACTTATAATAATTTGTTCTTATATTTTCAAATGCCATGTTCTTGCTTGGAGAATCCCAGGGACAGAGGAGCCTGGTGGGCTGCCATCTATGGGGTCGCACAGAGTCGGACACTTAGCAGCAGCAGCGGCAGCATAGTTCAAAGCTTTAACATCTTTTACTTCGCTTTCTGACAAGCACCCACCACTTTTCTCCCTGCCTTTGATCTCAGTTAGCTCAAATGCATCCCATCCCTTGGCTATCATATTGAATGATATACAACACAAGTTCAATGTTGCCTTCTTGGAGTCTAACTATGGCCTCCTATCCACTCTAAGAAAAATCCCAAGCTGCTTGAGTTGCACTGGAGAAGCTCTGTGGTCCGCCTCCATCTTTACTTTCATGATTCACTGGCAGAAAGTTGTTGATAATTTCCCTGAGGGGAAAAATGTCGCTGATTGTCTCCTGGCCTTTCTTTATGCTACCTTCTCTGTCTTCAATCCTTTCTACCTGACTTTCCTTCAATTTTCCATCAAACAGTCTTACCAGGTATGAGTTTCTTCATAAATTTTCTCTGCAAACTCTCTATCACTGTGTTTTCATTTGTCAGTTTACTCTTCATCTCTTTCAAGACTGTGAGCTTCTTGAGGATAGAGACTGTGCCATAGTGTCTCTGTCTCTAATGACTAGTATTTGATAGGAGCTCATTAAACATTTATTAGAAAAACTGAATTATGAGTGAAAAGCAGGATAAAAAATTATGGCTACATAATCAAATTTAAGTTCTTAGACGTAGAAGCATGAAATACTGAAATATTTAACAACTTAAAAAGGTGAAAACAGTATTTGCTCCTTTGTTCTTCACCGTTTGCTCTTCTGGCATCAGAGTCACACAAAAGCCCAACTTTAATGTGAACTGAAACTGTAGAAACAGAAAGAGCAGCATAGGAAAGTAAGCAAAGACATTGGCCAGCAGGTAACAGAAGTCATTATTCAGATGAAACCTGGATCTAAAACACCCAGATATGTTTTATAAAGAAAAGTTTAGTAAGAACAATGGGAAATATATCTTGTTCTCTGTTGACATGGAGTATTATGTACCTGCTACATTTAGGTCATAGTGGTAGATCACAAGAAGTGTTTTAAAAGTAGTAAAATACATCATTCTGTCTTTCAAAAGCTGTATTCTAATTTAGAAGATGAGGTGTTAATTTATGCAAAGATGTATTTTGGTCCCTATTGTGCCTCTTGTGTCCAGAAAGTGCCTGGCATATAGGAGACATTGAATGATTGATACTATAAATATAAAATGAATCCAACCAAGATACTTAGAAAGTGAAAACTAGATTATTTGATATGTATATTTTAATAAAAGGTAAAAATATAAGATGTGCATTGTATGCACAAACACAAGCCACATGTGATTGTTAATTATATATTCAAGTTTGCACCGACAACTATCTTACATTTTAATAAGACTTTTAACTTAAAATGCTTCTTTGTCCAGAAGCCTCTTTTTTTGAAAGCATTTTGCATAATATGAGATGTTGATATATACTTTAAAGCAACAATTTCTGCTAACACAAGTCTGGGTGCTCACAAATGTACAAAAGTGAAAGGTTAAACTTTACATTCTAAAACGCTTATTTTAAAAAATCCATTGTTTGAAAATAGTGAAAGAAAATAAAATGTGGTTCTTATGAATGTGAAATCATAATCAATTAAATCTGTGTTATATCTATTTTATTCTCCATCCTTAATTTTCAATATGTTTGAATATTTTTAAATATGAAGACTCTCTAAGATGTAGAATGGCGGGAAGAATTTCATTTGTGTGACCTTTGAAAGCTCTCACCAGAAACTCATATCATGCATATGTAAAATAATTTAGCTAGTAGATATCTCTAGAGCAAAACTTTATTGAAAGAATTCTTATGCGGAAACTAGGTGATTTATCTTTTTCATACATTGGAGACAAATTGCTGAAATGCCTTCAACAAGTACCTGACTCGTTGTTGAAGTCTCAATACAAATGTTACCTCCTGAATAGGGCCTCCCTTGAGAAGTTCATCTGACTTAATTTCCTTGCATTCTCCATCATATGAGTTTGATTGTTGGTACATATCACTTTGTTGTCTTGTTGTCTCTTTTTATTTATTTGTTAATTGTCTGATCTACTATAGGAACTCAGGACCCAAGAAAGTAAGGACTTCTTAATGTCCACCATAGCTCCAGCCCCTCCATAGTACATCTTTAATAACTGCTTGTTGGATAAATAAATAAAGTTAAATTGTTAGATTATTAGATAATCAACACTTGAAGGGAGAGTTTTGAAGACACAGTACAGATGCTGGCATGAAGAAAAGTGATGCCCAGAATTATGACATACTGTGGCCGCTTACCATTCTTAGTATCGCTTTAGATTGTACTATGGAGAATGTGGTTTCTAACATATAACTAAAGGATGCTGGCATCTTTAGATTCCTCTGTGAGTCTGTTTTGATATACACACAAAAAACCTAGAAGGTCCTATTTTGCATGCAGTTGTTTGTATTTTCTTTTTAACTTTCTCAACGTTTATATACATTAATGATTTATTTCTGAGTAAACCTGAAAGGCTGGGGAATATGCCAATAGAGTACAATTATTAAAGGTATCTAAGTATTTTGTCTAAACTCTATAATATTAATAGTATCCTGGGATAGATAGAAAATAAATACTATTTTTCGTACATTGCTATGCCGGATGTGCATAGGGTAATGTCAGTGGTTCATAAAACAAAAGTTGCTGGATTCCCTGTCTGAACCTAAGCAGTGAGCCACTCAAGGTGGAGAAAATTTAGAATGGCACATAAATCTGTGTTCTTCATCCTTGAACTAAGCCATATGACCACAGCACTGGCCCCACTGGCATTGTCAGCATCCTGAGAAGTGATGGGAAAGTCATCTAAAAAAATTATCTTTGTTTCACTGTCAACTAATATACATTGACCCGAGAATACAGGAACAACTACAGTTTTCTGAAAAAACTACTTAGAATAGTGCCTAGAAATTAAATTAGCGCCACTATAATAATGCGTTCGTTATCTGTCATCTCTGTTCTTCACTCTCTTGTTGGTCTGTGACTGTCTGGTTAAAATTCTGAGTCTGCAAAAATCGACTTCAGTGATCTCCAGAAAACTCCTCTCCCTCCCAGTGGTGCCCAGTCCTGGTTTGCCTGGAGAGCCCTCCTATTCTTCTTCCATCCACTTAAAATATGCACCTGTTTTGCCTTGTGCGCTCGTAGGTCTTCTGTTTCGTTGTTCTGAATGGCTTAAATTGCCTTAAATAGTCTCAGTGTTTTGAATAGCACCACGTATGAGTGAAAGAGTGAAAGCTAACTATGGAGGAGCCATGCGGTGCCAGGGGGAGGGTATGGCCCTGGTTCCACTGGCCTCGTTTTTTGTTTATTTTATACTGAAGTTTACTGATGGCTCAGGGGTGAAGAATCCCCCTGCCAGTGCAGGACTTAGAGGTTTGATATCTGGGTCAAGAAAATCCCGTGGAGAAAGAAATGGCAACACACTCCAGAATTCTTGCTTATAAAATCCCATAGACAGAGGAGCCTGGCAGGCTACAGTTATGAGATTGCAAAGAGTCAGACATAACTGATCAACCAAACAACAAATAGTTGATTTTTCATGTTATGTTAATTTCAGGTGTACAGCAAAGTGATTTAGTATACATATACATTTCTTTTCCCATATAGGTTATTACAGAATACTAAGTAGAGTTCCCTGTACTATACAGTAAATCCTTTCTATTTTAATATAATAGTGTGTATATGCTAATCCCAATTTCATAATTTAGAGCCCTGCTCCCCACCTTTGGTAACCTTGAGTTCATTTTTGGTCCCCTTTGGTAACCATGAGTTTATTTTTAAGTCTGTGAGTCTGCTTTTGGTTTGTAAATAAGTTTTTTGTATCATCTTTTAGACTTGTGTTTCTCTGTGTGACTTAATTTAGTGTGATAATCTCTAGGCCCATTTATGTTGATGCAAATGGCATTATTTCATACTTATTTTAAGGCTGAATAATATTCCATTGTATACACACAGACCACACCTTTATCCATAAATCTGTGGATGGACATTTTGCTTCCATGTCTCGGCTGTTGTAAGTAGTTCTGAAATGAACATTGGGGTGCATGTACCTCTTTGAAGTATGATTTTCTCTAGGTACATGACCAATAGTGGGATTGATGGATCATATGGTAAGTCCCACACTATTCTCCATAGTGCCGTTCAGTTCAGTTTAGTTCAGTTCAGTCGTGTCCAACTCTGCAATCCCGTGAATCACAGCACGCCAGGCCTCCTTGTCCAACACCAACTCCCGGAGTTCACACACACTCACATCCATCGAGTCAGTGATGCCATCCAGCCATCTCATCCTCTGTCGTCCACTTCTCCTTCTGCCCCCAATCCCTCCCAGCATCAGGGTTTTTTCTAGTGAGTCAGCTCTTCACATGAGGTGGCCAAAGTACTGGAGTTTCAGCTTTAGCATCACTCCCTCCAAAGAAATCCCAGGGCTGATCTCCTTCAGAATGGACTGGTTGGATCTCCTTGCAGTCCAAGAGACTCTGAAGAGTCTTCTCCAACACCACAGTTCAAAAGCATCAATTCTTCGGCTTTGAGCTGTCTTCACAGTCCAACTCTCACATCCATACATGACCACTGGGAAAACCATAGCCTTGACTAGATGGATCTTTGTTGGCAAAGCAATGTCTTTGCTTTTCAATATGCTATCTAGGTTGGTCATAGCTTTTCTTCCAAGGAGAAAATGTCTTTTAATTTCATGGCTGCAGTCACCATCTGCAGTGATTTTGGAGCCCCCCAAAATAAAGTTTCTCACTGTTTCCACTGTTTCCCCATCTATTTCCCATGAAGTGATGGGACCAGATGCCATGATCTTCATTTTCTGACTGTTGAGCTTTAAGCCAGTTTTTTCACTCTCCACCTTGACATTCATTGAGAAGCTTTTTAGCTCCTCTTCACTTTCCGCCATAAGGGTGGTGTCATCTGCATATCTGAGGTTGTTAATGCCATTAGCCTCATATAAATACAGCACCACAACTTAGTATCTGCACGACTTTGGGCTCTTTCATAACTTGTACATATTTTACTTTCTTCATCTTGAAATATAAATAATGATGATAAGTACCTAACAGAGATGTTTTAAAATTAAATGAAAAAAAAAAACATTAAAAGTTTGAAAAGTGCCTGGTACATAGTAAGTACAAAGTAAAATTTGATTCTTAGTATTACTATGATTCCATGAAAAATAGTATATAGTCGCAGCCCACATGGCTCTTACAACTTGATGAGAGAAAGAAATTTAAACCAGCAATTTTAACTGTGTGTTAGTGCTATGAGAGGTCATTCAGAGGGTGTTAGACCATACCTCAGAGGGACACTAACTCAAGGTTTATCATATGTCTCATTTCTTTTGGAATTTATTCAAACAATCTGCTAACAAGCCCTTCCTCCAGTTTAACAACCAGCCTTCTGGAGACAGCATCTTAGCATCAAAACTTGGCATTGGAATTTTAAGATCAGAGACTGATGATGCTTTAATGCAGAAGTATATTTAAAACAAAAAAATAATTAGAAAAATTCAGTGAGCCATACCCCTCTGCTTATGAGAGCCTGTTGGAATGTGTACAAAGTAAGAAGGTCTATTTTTATCATGATCAGATTTATACTGATTTGATTAGTGCAAAATGGCAAACTTAACAGTCGAGAAAGAGGTTAATGCACTTCTAAGTCTGTCTCCAAAGTTCAGAACTGATCTATTTTTAAACAATGGCATGTGAAGAGCTGTGGGCTGAAAATAGGTACAGATCATGTGTCCCAGCAGAATATAGGACGTCAGTATATTTCATTTTCACAGAACATGAATTGGGCTGAGAGTATAATACTGTCCTTCTGACCGTTAATTTGTTGAATAGAGTGTTAGGGAAAAAAATCCTAAGTTGCATCCATATATTTAGTATAATTCAGAATAAGTTCTTAAAGTACATATTTATTGGTTTTTTGAGTGTCTCCTAAAAATGTGTTTAGTTCAGATTAATTAAAATAGCCTAGACACATAGTATTATAAAGCTATACAGGAATCGTGTGTCATATACCCACGTAAAAGGCACAGTAACCAAAGGCTAGAAAATATATGTAAGTGATCTAATCTTGGTCACATTACCAAGGAAAGAAATTTACTCATTACACTTTCATCTTAGAACTTTCCCCTTGCATCCCTAGCTTTTAGAAAACAAACAGACAAAAAGCATTTATTGATTTCTTAATGTGTGCAAGATACTGATTCAGGCATGATGAGAAGGTAAATCTTAAAATGTCATTTCTAGTCCCACAGTGCTTTACTGTCTGTCTATCGAGAAAAGATAGAAAAACATGAAAAAAAAATGAAGAAAAATTTAAAATACATTACTAAAAATACAAGAAATGTAGGAAGTTACATATGGTTAATTGCCAGAGCAAAGCAGACATTACTCACTAAACTTTGAAATGGATTAAAGACTTAAATATATGGGCCTAAAATCACAAAACTCTTAGAAGAAAACATAGGAAAAACTGCTTCTTGACATGAGTTCTGAAAATGTTTTTTTTTTTTTGGATGAGACCTAAAACAGAAGCAATAAAATAAAAACTGAGTTAGTCAAACTACATAAACTAAAAAGCTTCTGCAGAACAATCAACACAATAAAAAGACAACCAATGGACTGGAAGAAAATACTTGGAATCCACACATCTGAGAAGAGGTTAATATTCAAAATATATAAACAACTGACATAATTCAAGAACAGGAAAGCAAGTAGTCCAATTACAAACTGGGCAAAGGACCCAAATAGACTTTTTTTTATCACATTTAAATGGCCATAAGACATATTGAAATGTGCTGAATTTAACTGATCTAAAAAAATGGAAATCAAAACCACAGGGAGATATCACCTCACACCTATTGGAATGTCTGTTATCAAAGGACAAGGTATAGCAAGTACTGGGGAGGACATCGAGGAAAGGGAAACTGGGAGGATCAGGAGAAAG
>SJYC01052299.1:0-25273 GCA_006408675.1 Madoqua kirkii
AAAAAAAAAACATTAAAAGTTTGAAAAGTGCCTGGTACATAGTAAGTACAAAGTAAAATTTGATTCTTAGTATTACTATGATTCCATGAAAAATAGTATATAGTCGCAGCCCACATGGCTCTTACAACTTGATGAGAGAAAGAAATTTAAACCAGCAATTTTAACTGTGTGTTAGTGCTATGAGAGGTCATTCAGAGGGTGTTAGACCATACCTCAGAGGGACACTAACTCAAGGTTTATCATATGTCTCATTTCTTTTGGAATTTATTCAAACAATCTGCTAACAAGCCCTTCCTCCAGTTTAACAACCAGCCTTCTGGAGACAGCATCTTAGCATCAAAACTTGGCATTGGAATTTTAAGATCAGAGACTGATGATGCTTTAATGCAGAAGTATATTTAAAACAAAAAAATATTAGAAAAATTCAGTGAGCCATACCCCTCTGCTTATGAGAGCCTGTTGGAATGTGTACAAAGTAAGAAGGTCTATTTTTATCATGATCAGATTTATACTGATTTGATTAGTGCAAAATGGCAAACTTAACAGTCGAGAAAGAGGTTAATGCACTTCTAAGTCTGTCTCCAAAGTTCAGAACTGATCTATTTTTAAACAATGGCATGTGAAGAGCTGTGGGCTGAAAATAGGTACAGATCATGTGTCCCAGCAGAATATAGGACGTCAGTATATTTCATTTTCACAGAACATGAATTGGGCTGAGAGTATAATACTGTCCTTCTGACCGTTAATTTGTTGAATAGAGTGTTAGGGAAAAAAATCCTAAGTTGCATCCATATATTTAGTATAATTCAGAATAAGTTCTTAAAGTACATATTTATTGGTTTTTTGAGTGTCTCCTAAAAATGTGTTTAGTTCAGATTAATTAAAATAGCCTAGACACATAGTATTATAAAGCTATACAGGAATCGTGTGTCATATACCCACGTAAAAGGCACAGTAACCAAAGGCTAGAAAATATATGTAAGTGATCTAATCTTGGTCACATTACCAAGGAAAGAAATTTACTCATTACACTTTCATCTTAGAACTTTCCCCTTGCATCCCTAGCTTTTAGAAAACAAACAGACAAAAAGCATTTATTGATTTCTTAATGTGTGCAAGATACTGATTCAGGCATGATGAGAAGGTAAATCTTAAAATGTCATTTCTAGTCCCACAGTGCTTTACTGTCTGTCTATCGAGAAAAGATAGAAAAACATGAAAAAAAAATGAAGAAAAATTTAAAATACATTACTAAAAATACAAGAAATGTAGGAAGTTACATATGGTTAATTGCCAGAGCAAAGCAGACATTACTCACTAAACTTTGAAATGGATTAAAGACTTAAATATATGGGCCTAAAATCACAAAACTCTTAGAAGAAAACATAGGAAAAACTGCTTCTTGACATGAGTTCTGAAAATGTTTTTTTTTTTTTGGATGAGACCTAAAACAGAAGCAATAAAATAAAAACTGAGTTAGTCAAACTACATAAACTAAAAAGCTTCTGCAGAACAATCAACACAATAAAAAGACAACCAATGGACTGGAAGAAAATACTTGGAATCCACACATCTGAGAAGAGGTTAATATTCAAAATATATAAACAACTGACATAATTCAAGAACAGGAAAGCAAGTAGTCCAATTACAAACTGGGCAAAGGACCCAAATAGACTTTTTTTTATCACATTTAAATGGCCATAAGACATATTGAAATGTGCTGAATTTAACTGATCTAAAAAAATGGAAATCAAAACCACAGGGAGATATCACCTCACACCTATTGGAATGTCTGTTATCAAAGGACAAGGTATAGCAAGTACTGGGGAGGACATCGAGGAAAGGGAAACTGGGAGGATCAGGAGAAAGACAGTTTATATCACTGAGCAAGGCCCTGGACCTTTTCCTTGATTTTTCCTAACATCCCTTCAGTACTCTGCTTTATTGACTATGCCAAACCCTTTGACTGTGTGGATCAAAACAACTTGTGGAAAACTCCTAAAGAGATGGGAATACCAGACCACCTGACCTGCCTCTTGAGAAACCTGTATGCAGGTCAAGAAGCAACAGTTAGAACTGGACATGGAATGACAGACTGGTTCTGAATCAGGAAAGGAATACGTCAAGGCTGAATATTGTCAGCTTACTTATTTAACTTACATGCAGAGTACATCATTAGAAACACTGGTTTGGATGAAGCACAAGCTGGAATCAAGATTGCGAGGAGAAATATCAATAACTTCAGATATGTAGATGACACCACCTTTATGGCAGAAAGTGAAAAAGAACTAAAGAGCCTCTTGATGAAAGTAAGGTGAGGTGAGGTGAGGTGAAGTCATTCAGTCGTGTCTGACTCTTTGCTACCCCGTGGACTGTAACCTACTAGGCCTCTCGGTCCATGGGATTCTCCAGGCAAGAATACTGGAATAGATTGCCATTTCCTTCTCCAAGGGATCTTCCCCACCCAGGGATCAAACCCTGTGATGAAAGTGAAAGAGACTGAAAAGTTGGCTTAAAACAACATTCAGAAAATGAAGATCATGGCATCTGGTCCCAATAGTTCATGGCAAATAGATGGGGAAACAATGAAAACAGTGAGAAACTTTATTTTGGGGGGCTCCAAAATCACTGCAGATGGTGACTGCAGCCATGAAATTAAAAGAAACTTGCTCCTTGGAAGAAAAGTTATGACCAACGTAGACAGCATATTAAAAAACAGAGACATTGCTTTGCCGATAAAGCTCTGTCTAGTCAAGGCTATGGTTTTCCCAGTGGTCATGTATGGATGTGAGAGTTGGAGTGTAAAGAAAGCTGAGTGCCACCAAAGAATTGATACTTTTGAATTGTGTTGTTGGAGAAGACTTTTGAGAGTCCCTTGGACTGCAAGGAGATCCAACCAGTCCATCCTAAAAGAAATCAGTCCTGAATATTCATTGGAAGGACTGATGCTGAAGCTGAAACTCTGATACTTTGGCCAGCTCATGCAAAGAACTGACTTTTGCAAAAGACCTTGATGCTGGGAAAGATTGAAGGTGCAAGGAGAAAAGGATGACAAAGGATGAGATGGCCGGATGGCATCACCGACTCAATGGACGTGAGTTTGAGTGAACTCTGGGAGTTGGTGATGGATGGGAAGGCCGGCTTGCTACAGTCCCTGGGTTCACATAGAGTCAGGCAAGACTGAGCGACTGAGAACTGA
Organism: Madoqua kirkii; assembly: GCA_006408675.1. Classification (NCBI taxonomy): domain Eukaryota; kingdom Metazoa; phylum Chordata; class Mammalia; order Artiodactyla; family Bovidae; genus Madoqua; species Madoqua kirkii. The sequence goes on from SJYC01052299.1 coordinate 3,200, forward strand.
GCTTCAGTACTCACCGCTACCCCAATATTTTTCTGGATAATAATGTTTAGGTCTTCAAAAATTAGTCCTGTGGTAGTGTTGTATAATTCTACTTATCAGGCTGGTGGAATAAACACATTCATAGCAACAGAGAGTAGAATTTATCAGTGACTTGAGTGAAGGGAGAAAGTTATAGTTTAAAGGTTACGGAACTTTGGTTGAAATTGATGAGAATGCTCTAGGTATAGATACAGAGGAACTTCCCAGGTGGCACCAGTGGTAAAGAACCCACTGCCAGCACAGGAGACATGAGATGCCAGTTTGATCCCTGGGTCAGGAAGATCCCCTGGAGAAGGGCATGGCAACCCACTCCAGTATTCTTGCCTGGAGAATCCCATGGACTGAGGAGTCTGGTGGGCTACAGTCCATTGGTTATCAAAGAGTTGGATACGACTGCAGTGACTTAACACACACAATTGTCGGTTATCAGAGTCGGACACGACTGAAGTGACTCAGCACACACAATCATCAGTTATCAAAGAGTTGGACACGACTGAAGTGACTTAACATAGACAATCACTAATGGCAACAGTCAGACAACATTATGAACGTTCTTGTGAATTGTAACATGGAAATGCTTAAACTATAAATATTGTTGTGTATATTTTATAAAAATCTAAAAAGTCAATCTTATAAAATTGCACCCATTATTATAACTCTCATCCTGCCTGTAAAGTCATTTCCATCTGCCTGTAGCTCTTGTCAGCTAAATGCCCATGATACTTCACACTCAATACAAAAATAAAGCAAAAGCCTTTTTTTGTGTAAGTAAAGTTTTTTTTTGTTTGCTGTTTTTTAATTTATTTCACCCCAGACTGAAGAGCTCAGAAGTTGTTGAAGTGTGTGGGCTGTATTCTACAGCTTCTCAGAGCCATCTGAGCTGGATCATGTGTATTAGCCCTGCCAGTGCAGTACTTCCAGAGCTGAGGTGCTGCTGTGTCTTGACAGATACTCCAAGGGGGCAGCTTCATCCTTCCTGCCACACTTTAGCCAGCCTAACTCACTCTGTTAATTTGTTAAGGCTGTAATCACAAAATACCACGGTGACTTAATCAACAGACAATCATTTTCTCATACTTCTAGGGGCTGAAGTCCAAGGTCAAGTGTCAGCAGGTTTGAATTCTTCTGGGGTTTCTCTCCTTTGCTTGCAGATGGCCCCCTTTCTTTTCATGTGCTCAGTTTTCTCTTCTCATAGCAGTCACACTAGATTAGGACCCCCTCTCACAGCTTTATTTTAACTTCATCTCCTCGTTAATAGACCTGTCTCCAAACACAGGCGCATTCTGAAATACTGGGAGTTAAGACTTCAGCATATGAATGTAGAGGTGTCACGTTAAGCCCATAATGCTTGTCGACACGTGCAATGCTTAAATCTAACTAATGTGACAGACAAATAAATATTTAATGCAGCTTATAATGCCTGCTTAGTTTTAGGGAGTGGCCTGATTTCCTCATGTCTTTTGCATATGTACACATGCTGTTATTTCTATTGCTGGCCTATTAATGGTGAAAAACATTTATGTGGATTTTATTATAAAATTTCATGAATAGGTTTTTATCAAATTCTCCAAATCCCTTCTCAGAATTTTTTAACCAATGTACCAATGTACACTGGTCTTGTTTGAATAATATTTTTTAGTTTAAATGTCTGATGTATTCACCGTATTTGACAGTCCAGATTAATCTGTTTTTATCCTGCCAACTGGACTTCACTCCTGCTCTTAAATCACTCTATAACTTCCTTACAGTTTGCAGACCACTGGAGCTGCACTCCCTGGTGTTTATGCAAATCCTAACTGAGCTTCAGCCTAGGATTCCAGAGTGGGACAGTGATGCTAAGTCTCTAATGAGCACTATCATTGTCAGCATACAATTTTTTTAAATTTGTTTATTTTTGGCGAGCTTGGGTCTTTGTTGCAGCACAGAGGCTCTTCATTGCTCCTTCCAGGCTTTCTCTAGTTGTAGCGAGTGGGAGCTACTCTCTATTTATGGCACTACTCTCTTATTGCAGCAGCTCCTCTTGTTGCAGAGTACAGGCTTTAGAGCTCACGGGCTTCAGTAGTTGTGGCACACAGGCTTAGCTGCCCTGCTCCATGTGGGATCTTAGTTCCTGGATCAGGGATCGAACCTGTGTCCCCTGCATTGGCAGGCAGATTCTTAACCGCTGGACCACCAGGGAAGTCTCAATATACAAACTTTTGATTTAGGCTTTTTGGTCTGTTTCTACATTATTTTCTTTCCCGTACAATCAAATTTAAGTGACTGTTAAGAGAATTTTATGTCATCTGCTGACATCCTGCATGGTACCTAATATGTTCCTGTGTTCTAGGAAGGCAAAACAGTAGGAGTATGCAAGACCAAATTAATCTCAAGATTCATTTGCATTCGTCTGGTAAAGTTTAAATGTGATTTAATATCTCAGAACCAAATTAGATGCAATGAGAACTGTAACTACAGAAAACATTTAAATTTTTGAATCTGTAGCTCTCAAAATTCACCATGTTCTGATCTATTCTTTACAAGCAGGCAGATTTCATTTAAGCCACTTAATCATAATTTTCCATTTGTATATGCAGAGATTTTAGGCTAGTTACCTTTTAACTCATAAAATGAAGAGACTGTGAACCTAGCAATTAATGTTATAGCCAAATTTAAAAATAAGAAATGGTGAAAAGTATTAAAGCTGTCCAGTATTTAAGAGTTTATTGCAAACTATTTATCTCTTTATCTTTATCTCTGTTGGGTTTCTCTTAATATAACTACAATTAACACAACATGAAATATTGTGGGACCATTAAAAAGAATGTTATTGAAGATCATTACTGAAAATGGTAAATACTTTATGTTATAAATGTGGGGAATAATGGATATTCAATGTTATTATGATTTCAATTAGGTCAATGTGAATAAGAAATCACATTAAAAGAATACATAAATTACTTTCAATGATGGAAATACAGTGATTGTTCTTTTATTATTTTAAGGGATATGTGTATACTCATTTTGATTTTAAAGATTTTTAAAAATATATTGCTTGTAATATAAAAAATTATTTTTTATAAGATGTAAAACTGCAAAAAACTAAAATTGAGGCACCCTACACATTAATTCATCAACCCTGTAACTCCTTATCTTACCTCTAACTCCTTTCAGTCAGTTCAGTTCAGTCATTCAGTCATGTCCAACTCTTTGTGACCCCATGAATCGAAGCACACCAGGCCTCCCTGTCCATCACCAACTCCCGGAGTTCACTCAGACTCAAGTCCATTAAGTCGGTGATGCCATCCAGCCATCTCATCCTCTGTCATCCTCTTTTCCTCCTGCCCCCAATCCCTCCCAGTATCCGAGTCTTTTCCAATGAGTCAACTCTTTGCATGAGGTGGCTAAAGTACTGGAGTTTCAGCTTTAGCATCATTCACTCCAAAGAAATCCCAGGTTTGATCCCCTATAGAGTGGACTGGTTGGATCTCCTTGCAGTCCAAGGGACTCTCAAGAGTCTTCTCCAACACCACAGTTCAAAAGCCTTTAACTTCCCCCATATAAATGTTCTTCATTTCAGCTCAGTTGGTAAAGAATCTGCCTGCAATTCATGAGACCCTGGTTCAATTCCTGGGTCAGAAAGATCCCCTGGAGAAGAGATAGGTTACCCACTCCAGTATTCTTGGGCTTCCCTGGTGGCTAGATGGTAAAGGCTGCACCCATGATGTGGGAGATCTGGGTTCAATCCCTGGGTTGGGAAGATCTCCTGGAGGATGGCATGGCAACCCACTCCAATACTCTTGCCTGGAGAATTGCCATGGATAGAGGAGCCTGGTGGGCTAAGACCATGGGGTGGCAAAGAGTCAGACACAACTGAGTAACTAAGCACATTTCTAACCAAAGTTTTTTAAGAGACTTCACTTTCTTATCTCTAACTCCTTTAAATTCCCCCAAATAAATAATAAATGTATTTATTACCTTTAATTTTATTATTTTTTATTTTCAGATTATTTAGGAATTATAAAGAAAGTTAAATGCTCTCTTTAAAAAAAAGAATAAGACAGATTATCCCAACTAAAGAAATAGCTCTTCATAAATTCTCTGTAGTGGGGACACAGAAATCAAGGGAAATACTTTGACTTTCAGAATTTAAAGCAGTTACCAAAGGAAATGGCAACCCACTCCAGCGTTCTTGCCTGGAGAATCCCATGGATGGGGAAGTCTGGTGGGCTGCCGTCTACAGAGTCGCACATGATTGAAGCAACTTAGCAGCAGCAGCAGTTTGTTAGTCAGTGTTTGCACAGGTGTTTAAAACATTTTTCAAGCATTAAGGTTTGTATGGGGTGATTGACTTATACATGCAACCATCTTGCAAATTAAAATACAAACCATCAGATCAATATAAGCCTATTGGAAATGCTGAGGGAAATTTTTTTTTAATTTCAACTATGTGCTTCTTAAAAAGAAATGGAATGTCTATTTAATTTGCAATTCAATTTCTAAATTACTACATCATTAGGGAATTATGAGAATTTTTACTTTGGCCACAGGGAATATCACTGACTATGCTCAAAGACTATCCTGTCATTTTAATCTTCTGAACCCCTGCTCCTATCTTGACTTTTGTCTTTAATAACCAGTACTCAACATTTGGAAAAAAATCTGACCTAATATATTCTTAGCTTCCCTAGTGGCTCAGACAGTAAAGAATTTGCCTGCCAATGCAGGAGGCCCGTCAACCCCTGAGTGGGGAAGATCCCCTGGAGAAGGGTATGGCAACCTACTCCAACGTTCTTGCCCAGAAAATTCCATGGACAGAGGCATCTGGCAGGCTATTCTTTCCAAATTACTCTGAATTCTTTTTTTCTCTGAAATTTTATAGAATATATATATCATTACTATCTATCATTACTTTGATTTTAACATTCATTTTATAAAAGTTGTTTATGACTGTTACTTATAATGGTAAATAATAGATGATACTTTGTGAAATTAAATATTTTCCTTGTATCTTTAATTTAATCATTATAGTTATCTAGGTAGAACCGCTTACAAGTGAAGAGTTTAAGGTATGAATCACTTTGTACAGGCACTGAGTCAGTTGGTTTTGGTATCAAGGACTAAGCCCAGATATATACACAGCAAGAGACACACAGAGTCTCACCCATGTTTAGTTTACTTTTTACAATTATCTTACACTGAATATATACATATGTATCTTCCTTCCTCAACGTGCAGATACTTCTTTATTTTAGGGACCATGGTTTCCATATCTGACTGCTTATGACTTGAAATGTGTTATTAAAAACAAGGATTTTTTGAGTCATATCCCTTAAAGATTTAGATTCAGATTCTCTGAATCTGGACTGGAGCCTGGTAAACTGTATCTTAGAAAAAGTATTATAAATACATCCAAGTAGGAAAATGCCATCTTTGGCAGGCCATCGAAGCTTTTTTACTTTTTTCCTTATTGAAGCTGTCTTCATAAGAGTCATGATTAGTCCCATAGACTAATTTTGAATATATTCTGTTATTTCCCAAGAATGGTTCTACATTATACCATAAACCCAAACTTTACCCACTCTGGGCAGTCTCTATGGACCCTGCTCTGTGTTGGACATTTTCAGCAGTCTTTTCAGAAATGCCCTCTCCCAAGACACTAAAGGCTGCTCAGAAGCTGATATGGATATTTTAATTTATTTATTGCCTCACAAACTTCATGTAATGGTTTTAAAGGTAATGACTTCAGATCACTTCTTAGAGCTGTTCAGTGAGGTCTCTTAAAAAAAAAATTTCCCAGATATTCATTTATACTTCTTAGAAATCAGAGGATCTAAATCTAATCTTTTCAAGAATCAAACTGAACAATGTTTTACCCTTCTATGAAAATTTCACATTCAGTTCACCTCTCTCTTCACAGTAGAAATAAATATCAAAAAATTATATCTTATTTTTGTCTTGTTGGATTCTTCAATAAGTAACATATTTTACATGAAGATTAAAAAAATCTACAATGGCATCTACTTCCCATACATATTATATCATGCTTTTTTTTGCAGGAATGCTCTCTGTTGAGTAAAAATATAATATGAATCATATTACATATGTAAGTTTAAATTTTCTAGTTGTTGTTGTTCAGTTGCTCAGTCACATCCTACCCTGTTAGACCTCATGGACTGTAGCACAACAGGCTCCCCTGTCCTTCACTGTCTCCCAAACTTTGCTCATACTCATACTCATTGAGTCAGTGATACTATCCAACTGTTTCATCCTCTGTTGTCCCCTTCTCCTCTTGCCCTCAATCTTTCCCAGAATCACAGACCTTTGCAAAGAGTTGGCTCTTCATATCAGGTGACTAACATATTGAAATTTCAACTTCAACATCAGTCCTTCCAATGAATATTCAGGGTTGATTTCCTTTAGGATGGACTGGTTGGATCTTGCTGTCCAAGGGGCTCTCAGGAGTCTTCTAAGCAACACAATTTGAAAGCTTCTATTCTTTGACACTCAGCCTTCTTTATGGTCCAACTCTCGTATCCCTACGTGACTATTGGAAAATTCATAGCTTTGACTATATGAACCTTTGTTAACAAAGTGGTATCTCTACTTCTGAATATGCTGTCTAGGTTTTTCATAGTTTTCCTTCCAAGGAACAAGTGTCATTTAATTTCATGGCTATAGTCACCATCAGCAGTGATTTTGGAACCCAAGAAAATAAAATCTGTTACTGTTTCCACTTTTTCCCTATTTATTTTCTATGGAGTGAGGGACTGGATGCCATGATTTTAGTTTTTTGAATTTTGAGTTTTAAGCCAGCTTTTCCACTCTCTTCTCTCACCCTTATCAAAAGGCTCTTTAGTTTCTATTTGCTTCCTGCCATTAGAGTGGTAGCATCTGCACATAGGAGGTTGTTGATATTTCTCCTGGCAATCTTGATTCCAGCTTGTGATTCATCTAGCCTGGCATTTCACATGATATACTCTGCATATAAGTTAAATATGCAGGTGACAACATACAACCTTGACGTACTCCTTTCCCAATTTGGAGCCAGTTCATTGTTCCATATCCAGTTCTAACTGTTGCTTCTTGACCTGCATATGGGTTTCTCGGGAGGCAGGTAAGGTGTCTGGTATTCCCATCCCTTTAAGAAAAATTTTCCAGTTTCTTGTGATCTACACAGTCAAAGGCTTTAGCGTAGTCAGTGAAGCAGAAGTAGATATTTTTCTGAAATTCCCTGGCTTTCACAGCGATCCAACGAATGTTTGCAATTTGATCTCTGGTTCCTCTGTAGTTTCTAAACCCATCTCGTGTATCTGGAAGTTCTTGCTTCATGTTTAGCAGAAGCTTAGCTTGAAGGATTTTGAGCATAAGCTTGCTAACCTGAAATGAACACAATTGTACAATATTTTGAGCATCCTTTGGCATTGCCCTTCTTTGGGATTGGAGTGAAAACTGACCTTATTCAGTCCTGTGCCACTGCTGAATTGTCCAAATTTGCTGACATATTGAGTTTGGCACTTTAACAACATAATCTTTTGGAATTTTAAATAGTTCTGCTGGAATTCCATCACCTCCATTATCTTCGTTCGAAGTAATACTTCCTAAGGCCCACTTGACTTCACACTAGCAGTGACATTTTAAAAATAAATGTGTGAAACTAAGTATAACAAATTTTATTCACTCAATATATTCACCATATTATAATTTCAAAATGTAATCAATTTAAAAAATATCTTTAATGAGATAGCTTCCATACATTTTTTTTAGATTAGGTCCAGAATCAGCTCTATATTTTTAAATTGAAGTGTAATTAATTTACAAAGTTGTTCAGGTATACAGAACAGTAGTTCAGTTTTATATGTATATATACACATATAAGTATGTAGATATACCTATATACATACACATACACCTGTAAATATGTATAGTCTTCTCAGATTCTTTTTGCTCAAGATTATTATAAAATGTTGCATATAGTTCTCTGTGCTATACAGTTGATCCTTGTCTGTTATCTATTTTATATATAATACTGTGTATATGTTAACCTCCCTCCCCCTCCCATTTCCCTTTGGTAACCATAAGTTTGTTTTCTATGTATGTGGATCTGTTTTTGTTTCATAAGAGAGTTCATTTGTTTTTAGATTCCACATTTATGCAATATCAAAAGGTGTTTGTCTTTGTCTTCTTTACTATGACAGTCTCTAGGTCCATCTATGTTGCTACAGATGGCATAATTTCACTCTTTTTGTGGCTGAGTAATATTTCGTTGTATATATGTACTGCATCTTCTTTATCCATTAATCTGTTGATGGGCATCTATGGTGCTTTCATATCTTGGCTTTTGTAAATAGTGCTGCAGTGAACACTGTGATGCCTATATCTTTTTGAATTACCATTTTATGCAGATATATGCCCAGAATTCAGATTGCTGGATCATATGGTAGCTCTATTTTTAGTTTTTATAAGGAACCTCCATATTGTTCTCCATAGTGGCAGTACCAAATTACATTCTCATCAACAGTTTAGGAGGGTTCCCTTTTCTCCGCACCATCTCCAGCATTTACTATTTGTAGACTTTTTGATGATAGCCATTCTGACGAATATTTCAGTTAGAATGTTAATTTTTTATACTGCTTGATCTTTATATAGGTTTCATAAAATTTACAGTTAAAAACTGTAGTCACCTTTCCAAGTTTTTCCAAAAAAATTGTTTTCTAGTAACTAAATCATCAGCTTTAAAGTTAAAGCTGATAAATGGTTAAAATCAAATAAATTAAGTAGTTACTAATGGTCAGCAATTCAATGTGGCCAATGACTACTATGTTAGACAAGGTTACTCTAGAAACAGAGTGTATGCTTTTAAATATTGGACTCAGTTCCTACATGCTATGTGATTTTTGCAAAATGACAACCTGTTTGAAAATTATTTGGCTTATCTGTACTGCTGGGTTGATAATATAGCTTATCAAGTTTTGTAATTAAAGGAGAAAACCAAAAGCATTCAATGATTGACTGACAAGTGTTCGGTCATATCCGACTCTTTACAACACCAGAGACTGTAGCTTGCCAGGCTCCTCTGTCATAAGCATTCAATAAACATTAACTATAATCATCATCAAAGTCATTATACTACATTTAGGCTAGTGGTACTTACCCTCTTGATGGTAATGGCTCCTTTGAAAATCCTACGAAAGCACCATCTGTATCCCATAAGACTAGTATGATGTATATCTGTTCTCATAAAACTTCAGATTCAGACCAACTACCTGAAGCCTAACATTCTTTTTAAGTATCTTTAAGCTCCAGGTTTACAATGCTTATTTTTAAATTAACTATTGTATAATTTCTGACACCAATATCTCATTCTTTCTCTTCAACATTTGTGACTATGTCATGGGGTTGTTTGAGGAAATGAGTTCATGTTTGAGGAAATGAATTCATGAGTTCAAATTATTTAGCTATGCTTCAAGATTTTATTTGTCTTCTTACATGTTTACATCTTGTACTAATTTCTGGACAGAGGAGATGCTTCTTATTTACCAGCTATATAAATGAATGTTGATAACTGAAGATAAAATTAAACAAGTACATAAGAGAAACATTTTTCTCAGTTTTCAAAATAACTTTTGATAATTATTGTTCAAGCAGCTATATTTTCATAGAAACTAGATCACATGTAATAGACTCAAAGATCCTTTACATATATATATAGTTTATATATATATATTAGCTAGAATTTTTTATTTTTGAAGAATTATGTAACAGTAAATATACACTCATGTAATAATCTGCCCTGAAAATATGCATACTGCATAAAATTAGTTTAAATGAATTCAATATAGTTTAAAATGTAAACTACATTCTTCTACATTGGAGAAGTAGAAATACACTGAAGTAAAAAAGAACAGGTATTTGTGTGAAATGGGTAAAGTTTTTGATTGAAAAAGTTATGAAACAATAAAAGTGACTTTGTTTTTTTTCCTAAGCACAGAGAATTGCAAAACATAGGAGTGTGAATTAATTTTAACTGCTCAGCTTTTGTGACTTTGATCCAGGTAATAGGGCGGCCCATAATGGCGTGAGTGAACAATGGTTGGGAAGTCAGCTAATAATGATGAGTTTCCCTAGATGTATTCTAGCTCTGTGACTTGGACAATGTATTTTCTCTCTAAGCTCCACTATCTTCTTTCCTTATATATGTGGGGAAATAAAATCAAATTCAAGTTCATCCTTTGTTTGTTATCCTCCAGGAATAAATGAGGCACAATATGTAAAGTACCTCCTTAAAATGGATGCGTAATATACTTTATTCCCTTTCTTTCCCTTCCACATACCATCTTTAACTTGTCAAATTACAATGTTCCTTTGGGGGTTATGTAGGTAAAACCAGAGATATCACTGAAGAAACATTTCTTAAAAGGGAGATGTCAAGGGTACACATCGACACTGTTTCCTGTAACACAAGGCATACTCCCACAAGCAATAACAAGAAACTCTGGTCTCCCTCTGTCTTCTTGAAGTCCCTTGCTTTATAGTTCAAAGATCTCAGAATCTATTGATTTACAAAGCCAGTCAGATAGCCAAATTGTATGAAGTAGCATGTTTTAAAAACTGTGGCAAATCTGATTCACTTTGCTATCCAGCAGAAACTAACACACTGTAAATCAACTGTACTTCAATAAAAATTAATTCAAAATAAATGAAACATTAAAATGATCATAATAATAAAAAATGTAAAAGCTGGCAAATTGGAGCATAGATGTCAATGTAAAGATCGCAGATTCAGATCTTTAAAAATAATTGCTATGAGGAAATAAAAGCAGCCAATTTGTAGCCATCAGCTTGCCACCCCGCATGTCAGGTTCTCAAAATGTGTAAAGTTCTAAAGAAAAAATTTATAGTTTATATCAGAATCTTCTGGCTTGTAGCAATTGTAATTATGTGCAAAGTTAAGATGACTTCTTATGAGCTTCCCCAGTGGCTCAGTGGTAAAGAATTGCCTGCAGTGCAGGAGCTATAGGAGACAGGAGTTCAGTCCCTGGGTTGGGAAGATCCCCTCGAGTAGGAAGAGACAACCCTTTCCAGTATTCTTGCCTGAAAAATCTAATGGACAGAGGAGCCTGGCAGGCTACAGTTCATGGGTCATAAAGAGTCAGGTATGATCGAGCACGCATGCAAGACGACTTCTTAGAATTGGTCCAAATACTAAGGGAGCCGGGCTATCCAATAAACCATAGTTTTCCTTGAAATTTTGTCGTCTTTGACATATTATTCAATGTCTTCTATAGAATAGAGTAGTAATGATACCTAAGGCACAGGATTTTGTGAGGATAAAATAATTTAATACTTGTAGTGGGAAATAGACTCCACTCCTAAAGCAGTGTTAGTCGCTCAGTCATGGGTGACTCTTTGCAAACCCGTGGACTGTGATCTACCAGGCTCCTCTGTCCATGGGAGTCTCCAGGCAAGAATACTGGAGTGAACTGCCATTCCCTTCTCCAGAGGATTGTCCTGACCCAGGGTTCGAACCCAGGTCACCTGCATTAAAGGCAGATTCTTTACAGACTGAGCTACAGGGAAAATCTAATACTCGTACAGTTTTGTTTAAATCAATACCTGGAACCAAGAAGAACCCCATAAATGTCACCTCTTATTTTTATTGTGTTCATCCTTAAAATTATTTCTGCTTTAAAGAAACCCCTAATATATTCACTTACTCTGTTTAGATTCTACCTATCCCAGGCCAATGTATTGAAAAAAAAAAAAAACTAAGACAACATCAGCAGCACCATTTTATAGGATGTTCTAGGTGATAAGGTTTCATTTGATACAGATTTGACTATATGCACTTAGTTGTTTGTAAAGTTCACATAAAAGTCTGCACATTGGATGCCATTTGAGTGGCTGTCTAACATAAATTCTTAGAAGGAAAACCTTGCGAGCTTCATACAGTCTAAAAATACAAAGTGTGTTGGGTGTAAGAATTTAGCAATGCGGCAGCAACTCAGTTTTGTTAAGATTACTCTATGATTCATTATTGCAATGATGGTAATTATATTTATAGCGACCACGCTTAAAACTTTTTAGAGCTATACTGTGTGAAATAAAATATTGTAGAATGGAAGAGAACAAAATGTTTTACAAAATTTTCCAGAATGATACCTGAGTTGTCAATAAAGAATTGTAGTGCTAGAAGGAACCTTAAAATACTGCTATTCTTTTTAATAATGAAGATATTGCGTAAAATTTCCCAAGGTTACAGATTATGTGTGATTCCAAAGCACAGATTAATGGTTAAAATAAATCCCTGAAGCAATCTAAATATATCAAATCCCATTTTTTCTTATTGTCATAAAGTTAAACAAACTAGAAATCAAATTACCAACAATAAAAGATACCATTGAGAGTGAAAAGGCAAACCACAGATGGGAAGAAGCTATTTGCAGTGCATATCCCAACAAAGAGCTCCTGTCAAGAATATAAAAAGAACTCCTTAAATAGAAAAATCAGGGAAAACTATTGACTGGACACCTCACCAAACAAAATATTCATCTGACCAATGAGCCTATGAAAATGTGCATAGCAACATTAATCACTGGCAGAATGTAAAGTGAAACCACGTATCTCCTAATAGCTAATGAAAGTGAAAGTGTCAGTCAGTCAGTCATGTCTGACTCTTTGTGACTCCACAGACTGCAGCCCACCAGGTTCCTCTGTCCATAGAATCTTCCAGGCAAGGATACTGCAGTGAGTTGCCTTCTCTAGGCGATCTCCCCACTTAGGGATCTAACCCAGGTCTCCCACATTGCAGGCAGATTCTTAACCATGTGAACCATAATGACTAATGGCTAAAATTAAGAATTATAAAGTTTTTCTAATGATGTAGGGTAATTCAGTATACTTACTGCTGGTATATGGTGAAAAATAATATAATCATTTTAGAAAACTTTTGGTGGTATCTCCCAAAGTTAAAAACATGATTATCCAATTACCCAGCAGTTCCAACACAAGGTAAATAAGCAAGAGAAATCAGTGCATAAGGCACTTCAAGAATGTTCATAACAGGCTGATTTTATTAGCCTGAAACTGGAAACAACCCAAGTGTCATGAAAGGTGGATGGAGAAGTGAATTGCGACATAGTCATGGAATGAAATACAGCCTGAAATAGAAAAAGAAAGAACTGCTGCCACACAACAGCATGGATGAATCACACTGACACAATGATGAGCAAAAGAGGGAAGGCATTAGACTCTGCAGTGTGTGACGCCAGTTGTGCGAATTTCAAGTACAACTGCTTATAGTGATAAGTCAGAAGAGTGAGAACCTCTGGGCTTGATTGGAAAAGGAAAAAAGGAAGCCTTCTAAAAATTGTTCTCTACGTGCATCCAGGAAGTTATGTAGGTGCATATATATTTAAAAAATTCATCTAAGATCTGTGTATGTTTAAGACATGCACTTTAACAATATCCATATTATAGTTAAAAAATATCCTCTGCACTAAAAATTAATGTGAATAATCCTGTTGTACTTTAGCAAAATATTGGGATGGACTGCTGAAAAAGAAAGGCTTTTGTATCTTAAACTGACATGTCAAAGTGAGATGAAATGTAGGATTCTTCATTGTCATTGTCTTGTTGTTATATTATGCTGTGTTTTCAATATATAAAAGTTGATTTATTTGGAGATTTGTCTGTTTTCCTCTACTTTTTAACTTATTTATTTATATATGTACATATACATAGGTATATATGTATATATTTACTTATATATATATAAGTTCAGTTCAGTTCAGTCGCTCAGTCGTGTCCGACTCTGTGACCCCATGAATCACAGCACGCCAGGCCTCCCTGCCCGTCACCAACTCCCGGAGTTCACTCAGATTCATGTCCATCGAGTCAGTGATGCCATCCAGCCATCTCATCCTCTGTCGTCCCTTCTTCTCCTGCCCCCAATCCCTCCCAGCATCAAAGTCTTTTCCAGTGAGTCAACTCTTTGCATGAGGTGGCCAAAGTACTAGAGTTTCAGCTTTAGCATCATTCCTTCCAAAGAAATCCCAGGGCTAATCTCCTTCAGAATGGACTGGTTGGATCTCCTTGCAGTCCAAGGGACTCTCAAGAGTCATTCATGTATATATGTATATTTTGGGATTCCCTGGTGGCTCAGACAGTAAAGAATCTGCCCGCAATTCAGGAGACACGGCTTCAGTTCCTGGGTTGGGAAGATCCCTTGGAGAAGGGAATGGCTACCCACTCCAGTATTCTTGCCTGGAGAATCCCATGAACAGAGGAACCTGGTAGCTACAGTTCATGGGGTCACAAAGAGTCAGACACAACTGAGTAACTAACTCTTTCACTTTCTTTTTTTTTTTCCGGGATCATATTTATCTTACACTTTTTGAGGTTAAACCAATTATTTGTTTTGTTATTCAAGTTGTTATAGCGCTGGCTTGATAGCTCTTTTAGTTGGCCTCTTTGAAATATCCTTTTCCTTGTGTGGGCATCTTGTTGATGTTTTTACTTGTTTCTTTATTTGTTTTCTAGCACTGCCATACTACCTGGTATGATATGACACTTGAGGAAGAAATAATTTTGCTTCCTTAAGTTATGAAGTAACCTTAGTAATCTGGAGCACTTTAGTATCAAGGTCAGGCCCATGTGTCTGATTCCCTGGTGGACTTTACTGGTGGTTGACCTGGTGGCTCAGTTGGTAAAGAATCTGCTTGTAATGCAGGAGACCTGGGTTTGATCCTTGTGTGAGAAAGATCCCCTGGTGAAGGGAATGGCAACCCAGTATACTTGCTTGGAGAATTCCATGGACAGAGGAATCACTGAGCTAGAGCAAAAGAGGAATCACTGAGATAGATAAAGTCTGGTGGGCTACAGTCCATGGAATCACAGAGAGTCGTACATGACTGAACAACTAACACTTTCACTGGTGGCTCAGATGGTAAAGAATCTGCCTGCAATGTGGGAGACCCGAGTTTGATCCCTGGGTTGCTAATATCCTCTGTAGAAGGGAATGGCTGCTCACTCCATT
The DNA here is from genome assembly GCA_006408675.1 of Madoqua kirkii. Taxonomy (NCBI): domain Eukaryota; kingdom Metazoa; phylum Chordata; class Mammalia; order Artiodactyla; family Bovidae; genus Madoqua; species Madoqua kirkii. The sequence continues at coordinate 18,255 of SJYC01052299.1, forward strand.
GCCTGGAAAATTCCATGGACAGAGGAGCCTGGTGGGTCTATGGGGTCATACTTTATTATCTCAGGGTCAGGGCCATGTGTCTGATTCCCTTAGGGAGAGAATGTTCCTCAATGTATTGTGTATAGACAATACTCCTAATTCAAGCCAGACATGTCACTAAAAACTCTCATTAGAATAACTGACATAAAGAATCTGGATGGAAAGTAGAGATATTAATAACTTTACTGTGTGTTTCATTTAAGTGAATGTGCTATAAGGACCTGTGATTAAGAGGAGGAGTGTTAAAAGTTTTGTTTCACTAATAGAAAGTTACTTATATATATATAAGTTCAGTTCAGTTCAGTCGCTCAGTCGTGTCCGACTCTGTGACCCCATGAATCACAGCACGCCAGGCCTCCCTGCCCGTCACCAACTCCCGGAGTTCACTCAGATTCATGTCCATCGAGTCAGTGATGCCATCCAGCCATCTCATCCTCTGTCGTCCCTTCTTCTCCTGCCCCCAATCCCTCCCAGCATCAAAGTCTTTTCCAGTGAGTCAACTCTTTGCATGAGGTGGCCAAAGTACTAGAGTTTCAGCTTTAGCATCATTCCTTCCAAAGAAATCCCAGGGCTAATCTCCTTCAGAATGGACTGGTTGGATCTCCTTGCAGTCCAAGGGACTCTCAAGAGTCATTCATGTATATATGTATATTTTGGGATTCCCTGGTGGCTCAGACAGTAAAGAATCTGCCCGCAATTCAGGAGACACGGCTTCAGTTCCTGGGTTGGGAAGATCCCTTGGAGAAGGGAATGGCTACCCACTCCAGTATTCTTGCCTGGAGAATCCCATGAACAGAGGAACCTGGTAGCTACAGTTCATGGGGTCACAAAGAGTCAGACACAACTGAGTAACTAACTCTTTCACTTTCTTTTTTTTTTTCCGGGATCATATTTATCTTACACTTTTTGAGGTTAAACCAATTATTTGTTTTGTTATTCAAGTTGTTATAGCGCTGGCTTGATAGCTCTTTTAGTTGGCCTCTTTGAAATATCCTTTTCCTTGTGTGGGCATCTTGTTGATGTTTTTACTTGTTTCTTTATTTGTTTTCTAGCACTGCCATACTACCTGGTATGATATGACACTTGAGGAAGAAATAATTTTGCTTCCTTAAGTTATGAAGTAACCTTAGTAATCTGGAGCACTTTAGTATCAAGGTCAGGCCCATGTGTCTGATTCCCTGGTGGACTTTACTGGTGGTTGACCTGGTGGCTCAGTTGGTAAAGAATCTGCTTGTAATGCAGGAGACCTGGGTTTGATCCTTGTGTGAGAAAGATCCCCTGGTGAAGGGAATGGCAACCCAGTATACTGCTTGGAGAATTCCATGGACAGAGGAATCACTGAGCTAGAGCAAAAGAGGAATCACTGAGATAGATAAAGTCTGGTGGGCTACAGTCCATGGAATCACAGAGAGTCGTACATGACTGAACAACTAACACTTTCACTGGTGGCTCAGATGGTAAAGAATCTGCCTGCAATGTGGGAGACCCGAGTTTGATCCCTGGGTTGCTAATATCCTCTGTAGAAGGGAATGGCTGCTCACTCCATTGCCTGGAAAATTCCATGGACAGAGGAGCCTGGTGGGTCTATGGGGTCATACTTTATTATCTCAGGGTCAGGGCCATGTGTCTGATTCCCTTAGGGAGAGAATGTTCCTCAATGTATTGTGTATAGACAATACTCCTAATTCAAGCCAGACATGTCACTAAAAACTCTCATTAGAATAACTGACATAAAGAATCTGGATGGAAAGTAGAGATATTAATAACTTTACTGTGTGTTTCATTTAAGTGAATGTGCTATAAGGACCTGTGATTAAGAGGAGGAGTGTTAAAAGTTTTGTTTCACTAATAGAAAGATATTAATAACTTAACTAAATATGTTCTCTCTAAGAAAATGTGCTATTAAAAAATATGATTGATGGAGAAGAGCTTTTTGAAACTTTGCTAACCTCAAGAATCACTTGATTGTTTCCATTAAACTGAAAGTCAATTAGTTGTGTCTGACTCTCTGCAACCCCTTGGACTGTAGTCCATGGAATTCTCCAGGCCAACTTCCTGGAGTGGGTAGCCTATCCCTTCTCCAGGGGATCTTCCCAGCCCAGGAATCAAACTGGGGTCTGAGGATTCCTTACCAGTTGAGCTAAATCCATTAAACTATATGCTGTTGAAGCAAGCAGACTTCATGGGAAGAGGAAGAGCTTTTCAATGCCAGTAACTTTCTGTCCCATTATGTCTTTTACTCTCCAAGTTCTATTAGAATTTACAGTTTAGATCAGAAAGAACTCACAAGGAGGTAAAAGTTCCACAGAGAGAAAATGAATGGATTCTTTCAAATTAACAATAATATGAAATTATTTTCACAGTAATATAATCAAGGCAGCTCCAGTGGTGAACCTGAATATGCAATGCATCATAGAAAAGAATTACCCCTGTAAATAAAGACCAGTTTAATTTCTTGTAAAATATGCTTTCAATTATTTTCTAAAATAAAAGTGAGAAAACAATGAAGAGAAAAATCTGTATCTTTCAAATCAAAGCATATAAATGAAAGATTATTTAATTATTTTGTTTGAAAGCTTATTTTCTCTGCAACCTGGCTTATTTTCAATTTCCTATGCAGGATACTTCTATGTCATTTTACACATAATATCATTAACTTTCAAACAATCAATCTGATCATTTTCATAATATATTTCTGTCTCTTTTTAATTCATGTGGTTACCTCGGGTACCTTGAATGGTTCACCTTTATCTTCATGTGTTTTTTTGTGTGGAAGTTTCAATATTTTGAATAGTGAAAAACCACATTTTTATATACATAGGGCTTGTTTCTCAAGCTATTGACTTGAGAAAGCATTTTAAGAATTTTAAATAGCCACTTCCCAATAGGAATATAAACCAAGTTTTGTGAGCCCTTTTTTTTCCAGTGCCAAAACTCCATCTTCCTTCTTTCCCTTTTAGGCCCTTTCCATCCTTCTTTTCTTCTTTTTTATCCCTTCCTTCTGTCTACTCATACATTATGCATATAGATTGAACACTTACTGTGTGCTGAACTTACTGTAGTCCCCTACTCCAACCACAGGTCTTCACCAGTTAAAACTGATCACAAATACCTCTAGATATAGCCACCGAAATGTCTACTGTGCATTATAGAGCTTGGATGGTGCTGTACCAAGTACCACATGTAATATCCTTCTCTTGTTTTTGTGTTTTTATGTTCACTTTCTGGTTATTTCTGCTGATTTTTAAATATTTTGCTAGTTCCTATGAAACTCCACTATTAGAGATACTTATCTGCTCTGGTGAATCACAACATATTGTTGAGGATGAAACACTTTGTTTTCCATGTTGGACTCAAAATTCTGTGCCTTTTGCATCAACTGGAATTTTTTTTAACTATCCTGGAATATTAAATATCAAATTATTTTATGAAGAAGATTGAGGAATGTTTCTTTCCCCATATTGGAATCTAGAAGTTTGTATTTCCAAAGCAGGAATTCAGATCTCCTTCCCTTTTAATGGAGAAGGCAACGGCATCCCACTCCAGTACTCTTGCCTGAAAAATCTCATGGATGGAGGAGGCTGGTAGGCTGCAGTCCATGGGGTCGCTGAGGATCGGACACGACTGAGTGACTTCACTTTCCCTTTTCACTTTCATGCATTGGAGAAGGAGGTGGCAACCCACTCCAGTGTTCTTGCCTGGAGAATCCCAGGGATGGGGGAGCCTGGTGGGCTGCCGTCTCTGGGGTCCCACAGAGTCAGACACAACTGAAGTGACTTAGCAGCAGCAGTCCCTTTTAATACCTCTGAATTTTTTTGCCCTTTTTCCATCTCTTGGCAGAGGTGATTTTGTTTTATATGTCTCTTAAGCATGCTCACAAATTCAGGTCCAACTCTGTTCTTTGGGGGTGCGGGGGGGGCTTTGGAGAAGGTGTTTCTAAAAAATGGCATTGAAGTGAAATTTAGATTCCCATTGTTTATTCTGTTCCATATCTAACTTTCAGCATTAAAACTGGTTGGTCCCATATCCTTCTTTTGGTTCATAGTGAGAGCACTGTGTCTAATCTGGTGTATAAATCTCCTAATTTAGAACTGACCCGATCTCATAAAGAAAGCAATTTAGAAAAAGGGAAATATGGCCTCTGTCCAGTCCAAAACTTCCAATGATAACCCAGGGGGTTTTGAAAGGGTAATTTTCTGATCTAACCCAGAAACAAATTGAATTTATAATTATAGATTATAGTCAAATTAGAGTCTCCTTTGTGTAATGTGAACAATATCAAGTCTCCTTCCCATAATATGAATGACATTAAGAAAAAACATCAGAATGCTGTTGGCATTTTGTTGGCAGCCGGGCTCTTGTTTTAGAATTCGAGTCAGTAGGTACAAATTAGATTGTTCAACACGATGGACCGCAGAGGCAGTAGCATCAAGGTTAATAGGAAGTGATGTGGTTTCTTTTCTTCATAAAAAGATAAAAGGGAGACTAAACCCCTTCTACATTTTAATTCTAATTTTGTATAAAGAATGATAAAAGAATAGGAAGTTATAAAAGGTAAACTTGTATATATTTAATTAGTATTTATTGATTTTTAATACATGCCTATACTACTCTATGTGCTAGGAATGCAACGTTTCAACTCAATAATAAAACATAATCCCTGACTTTGAAGAAATATGTGGATTATTAGAATTTATGTATTTTTGTTTCTTAATTTAAATTACAACGTTATGCTATATAGAGATCTTAGTTTCAGCACCTGTTTTGCTTCTTGATATGATTAATCTCTCTTAATTTTTGTTTACTCTTGCCGTCTTTAGGAGATAGTCAACTTCAACTGCCGAAAACTAGTGGCTACAATGCCTCTTTTTGCTAATGCGGATCCTAATTTCGTGACCGCCATGCTGAGCAAGTTGAGATTTGAGGTGTTTCAACCTGGAGATTATATCATACGAGAAGGAGCTGTGGGTAAAAAAATGTATTTCATTCAACATGGTGTTGCTGGTGTCATCACAAAATCCAGTAAAGAAATGAAGCTGACAGATGGCTCATACTTTGGAGGTTAGTAAAAAAGAAATGTAACTCAGATGAAATCTAATTTGCTTGCAATATGTATCTTTATCAGAATTCTGGAGATGTCAGAATGTTGATTTATTGGGTTTGAATGTGGACTTGTATTTGAACTCTGATAAAAGTGTCTATAGTGTGTCGACTGAAAAAAACGCATAACCTCAAAGTTGAGAATTATGTTTTATTTGGCAGACAAAACTGAGGACTTAAGCCCAGGACATAGTATCTCAGATAACTCTGAGGGACTGCTCCAAGAGGTAAGGGAGGAGCCAGGGTATACAGCAGTTTTTGCAACAAAGACCAGGTAAAGTTGAAACATGGAATGATTACTGTTGGTTAGAGAAAACCAGATATCTCAAATTAAAGAATTTAGTGCTTTTCTTTGTATGAAAAGATGCAGGAGTCTGGACTCGTTGAAATTGTTCTTTTGATATGCACTTCAGTTATCTGGGGCTGGTACCCATGCTTTCTCATCCTTAGTATCCTCTGAGTGCATCATCTGGGTGGCTGCAGCGGTTGACTGGTAGGTGGTGGGCACCCTGTTTCTCTCCTCAGTTTGTTCTGGGCTCACCATTGGGTGGCTGTAATGTGATTGATTGATGGCTGAACATCATTTGTTTACTGATATGGCAGGCGACATTTTTTCATTGAAAACTGGTATGTTTTCACATCTCAGTCTCACGTGTTCAGTGCATATGCATGTACTATTGTATTAGTTAGAATATTGCTTCAGCCTCTTAAACCAGAACCAAATAACAGTGGCTTAAGCAGATAGAAAGTATGTTTTTCTCTCACACTGAAGTCCCAAGAGGGTTTAATGACTCTCTCCAAGATGGTTTTTAGGCATGCAGATTTTATTTATTTTGCTGGTCTGCCATCCTCTAGAGTATTTTCCTTATTTATACAAGACAAATTGATTCCTCTCCACAATATGGACCACAGGAAGGGAGAATGGGGCAGAGGAACTGAAGAATGAGCAGTTTCTCTTTAGATGTGTGCCCGGAATAGCCAACTTCACCTCTATTCACACACGATTGGCCAGAATTTAGTTAAAAGAGTACCTCTAGGTATAAGGAAGGCTGGGGAATATAGCTTCTAGTTGCGTGATATATTAGTCAAGGATTTCTAGAAAAATCTCCTATTGTGTGTGTATATATATACACACATTATATATATACATGTGTCTACATATATATATATATATATATATATATATGCACACACACATACACATACACATACAGAAAAGGAGATTTATTATGAGAAATTGACTCATATGAGCATGGAGGCTGACAAATATTATGATCTGCATCTGAAACTGAAGAACAGGAAAATGGGAGATTAAATTCAGTCTGATGTAAATCCAGTCTGAAGGCAGATGAATTGAGATGTTAGCTCAAGCAATGCGATAGGAAAAAATATTTGTCTCCTCTTCTTCTTTTTTTTCTCTATTCAGCCCCCAGTGGATTTGGAGTACGCCTGCCTTGAAGAGGGCACACTACTGAGTCACCTGATTGAAATACTAATCTCATGTAGGAACAGCTTCATAGACATATCCCAAATTATATATTTCTGGGCATCCTGTGACCAGTCAAACTGACACATAAATTAACCATCACAAAGGGCTATTTGCCTTGCTAAAAGTCCTGACATTTTGAGTTGTTTCCAGATTTTTACTGTAATAAGGTGTATATTTACATTTGTGCAAATGTACAAAACTTGCCTATGAGTTGATTTACTGGGCCAACGTCTATGCATACATTTAAATTGAAAAAGAATCAAATCATTTCTTTGATGAAACTGCGAATTTCTACATTGCTTTGACCATTGATTTTTACATTTTTCCTCCTAATAAGTAAAATTGGCATCCCCTTATTATTTACTTTGTACTTCCATTAGTAACAGTGATA
>SJYC01052300.1:0-24365 GCA_006408675.1 Madoqua kirkii
GATTCATGGACCTGACATTCCAGGTTCCTACGCAATATTGCTCTTTACAGCATCGGATCTTGCTTCTATCACCAGTCATAGCCACAACTGGGTATTGTTTTTGCTTTGGATCCATCCCCTCATTTTTTCTGGAGTTATTTCTCCACTGATCTCTAGTAGCATATTGGGTACCTAGTGACCTGGGGAGTTCCTCTTTTGGTATCCTATCATTTTGCCTTTTCATACTGTTCATGGGGTTCTCAAGGCAAGAATCCTGAAGTGGCTTGCCATTCCCTTCTCCAGTGGACCACGTTCTTTCCCCTTTTGTATATTGCAGCATTTCTAGCAAAATATACATACTTTTTAGCATTTGATCTTCATAAATCATGCAAGGGTTTAGGAAGTTCAAGAGAAGGAATAATTAGAAAGCTGTGTATGGCATTTACTGTTTGACCCTTAATGCAAACACAAAGATGTAGAAAATAGATGCTATATGCTTGTGATTTAAATCTTATTGTACATACTTCTTATTATGCTAGATTATCAATTATCAGCACGTAATGTTAGATATAAAATATTCTAAGAGAGGAAATAATTATTTGATTAAGGAATTAAACTGTTTTCATGAAAGATAATACATGTCAGCCCAGCATGCAGATTCTGGGATCTGAATACAACCAGAATTATTTTTGAAAAGTTATTTCAGTCTCATAAAGAATTAAAATCCCAGAAATATTTTCCTCCCTTATCAACAATAGTTATGAAATACTTTTACATGAATACTGACAGGCACAGTGCTTATCTTTATAAAATAACAAAAAAAACTCTTGAGGATGCTTTCCCCAAACATTCTTTTTGTTTTTTTACCCAAATAGTCATGTCCTATTTTTGATGAAATAATTATTCCATTATGCTCTTCTACTTAGTACTTAAAAGATAATGCAGTTCAAGAACATTAAGGTACAACCAAGAATGTTTTCCTTCAGCTTTACTTAAAATTATCTCAAAGACATAACATTTTTATGTTAGTAAAAATGTTAGTGGCCTTGTAAGTTGTTTGAGTTGATTCATAACATGGATGTATTAGTTCAAAGTATTAGAAATTAAATTTTTTATTCACATATTTTATTTTATCCACATAAGGGATTAGAATTATATTAATTTATTTCATCTCACCAGCTCTTTCACATCCTAAAGAGGTACACAGATGGTCTAGAATTTGTGACTTTATTCCAAAAAAATTTTTTGAGCCAGTCTTTATTTGAAAAGTAGTGTAATGACAAAGGTACACCCTTACACTCACACATACAAAAACATGTCAATTTAAATGTCCATTTGTTTACTTCTGTCCTTGTGGCTCAGATGGTAAAGTGTCTGCCTACAATGCAGGAGACCCAGGTTCAATCCCTGGGTTGGGAGTGTCCTCTGGAGAAGGAAATGGCAACCCACTCTAGTACTCTTGCCTAGAAAATCCCATGAATGAAGGAGTGTGGTAGGCTACAGACCATGGGGTCACAAAGTTAGACACGGCTGAGCAACTTCAATTATTCCATCCCCAGAGCCCCTAAATAAGGAACAGAGGAATATTTACTGAGTAAACTGAGTTCATTTTACTAATTGACTCAATCTCTTTCAGATGGCCTGGTCTATCAGATTTCCCTTTCCCATCTGTTATTTGCCAAGGGACCAGTTAGTATCACTGGCCTTGTGCATACTTCTACCTTCTGGTCTTTCTGCCCCAGCTCTCACATCACTCAAATCCAACCATTACATCCCTGGTAAACTCAGCTGTCAACACATTTAGCAATTTCTAGGTTCCTCTCACAGTGCGGGGGAATGCAGCTCCTGGGTGTCTTCTTTTTTACATAGAACAAAAGGAACATCCTTCAGTTTGTCAAAGGCTTTGGCATAGTCACTAAAGCAGAAATAGATGCTTTTTCTGGAACTCTCTTGCTTCTTCCATGATCCAGTGGATGTCGGCAATTTGATCTCTGGTTCCTCTGCCTTTTCTAAAACCAGCATGAACATCAGGAAGTTCATGGTTCATGTATTGCCGAAGCATGGCTTGGAGAATTTTGAGCATTAAATTACTAGCATGTGAGATGAGTGCAATTATGCAGTAGTTTGAGCATTCTTTGGCATTGCCTTTCTTTGATACTGGAATAAAAACTGATATTTTCCAATCCTGTGGCCACTGCTGAGTTTTCCATATTTGCTGGCATATTGAGTGCAGCACTTTCACAGCATCATCTTTCAGGATTCGAAATAGCTCAACTGGAATTCCATTACCTCCACTAGCTTTGTTTGTAGTGATACTTTCTAAGGCCCACTTGACTTCACATTCCAGGATGTCTGGCTCTAGATGAGTGATCACACCATCGTGATTATCCGGATCATGAAGATCTTTTTTGTACCGTTCTTCTGTGTATTCTTGCCACCTCTTCTTAATATCTTCTGCTTCTGTTAGGTCCAGACCATTTCTGTCCTTTATCGAGCCCATCTTTGCATGAAATGTTCCTTTGGTATCTCTAATTTTCTTGAAGAGATCTCTAGTCTTTTCCACTCTGTTCTTTTCCTCTATTTCTTTGCATTGATCACTGAAGAAGGCTCTCTTATCTTTTCTTGCTATTCTTTGGATCTCTGCATTCAGATGCTTATGTCTTTCCTTTTCTCCTTGGCTTTTCACCTTTCTTCTTTTCACACCTATTCATAAGGCCTCCCCAGACAGCCATTTTGCTTTTTTGCATTTCTTTTCCATGGGTATGTTCTTGATCCCTGTCTCCTGTACAATATCACGAACCTCATTCCATAGTTCATCAGGCACTCTTTTTCTTGGGGATGGTCTTGATCCCTGTCTCCTGTACAATGTCACGGACCTCATTCCATAGTTCATCAGGCACTCTATCTATCAGATCTAGGCCCTTAAGTCTATTTCTCACTTCCACTGTATAATCATAAGGGATTTGATTTAGGTCATACCTGAATGGTCTAGTGGTTTTCCCTACTTTCTTCAATTTAAGTCTGAATTTGGTAATAAGGAGTTCATGATCTGAGCCACAGTCAGCTCCTGGTCTTGTTTTTGTTGACTGTATATAGCTTCTCCATCTTTGGCTGCAAATAATATAATCAATCTGATTTTGGTGTTGACCATCTGGTAATGTCCATGTGTAGAGTCTTCTCTTGTGTTGTTAGAAGAGGGTGTTTGCTATAACCAGTGCATTTTCTTGGCAAAACTCTATTAGTCTTTGCCCTGCTTCATTCTACTTTCCAAGGCCAAATTTGCCTGTTACTCCAGATGTTTCTTGACTTCCTACTTTAGCATTCCAGTCCACTGTAATGAAAAGGACATCTTTTGGGGGTGTTAGGCCTAAAGATCTTGCAGATCTTCATAAACTGTTCAACTTCAGCTTCTTCAGCCTTACTGGTTGGGGTATAGACTTGGATACCTGTGATATTGAATGGTTTGCCTTGAAGATGAACAGAGGTCATTCTGTCTTTTTTGAGATTACATCCAAGTAGTGCATTTCAGACTCTTTTGTTGACTATGATGGCTACTCCCATTTCTTCTGAGGGATTTCTGCCCATAGTAGTAGATATCTGTGTTAAACTCACCCATTCCAGTCCATTTTAGTTCGCTTATTCCTGGAATGTCAATGTTCACCCTTGCCATCTCTTGTTTGACCACTTCCAATTTGCCTTGATTCATGGACCTGACATTCCGGGTTCCTATGCAATATTGCTCTTTACAGCATTGGACCTTGCTCTTATCACCAGTCACATCCACAGCTCGTATTGTTTTTGCTTTGGCTCCATCCCTTCATTCTTTCTGGAGTTATTTCTCCACTGATCTCCAGTAGTATATTGGGCACGTAATGACCGTGGGAGTTCCTCTTTTGGTATCCTATCATTTTGCCTTTTCATACTGTTCATGGGGTCTCAAGGCAAGAAACCTGAAGTGGCTTGCCATTCCCTTCTCCAGTGGACCACATTCTGTCAGCAAATTTAAAATGCCAGAAGTACTTAAAATGTTTCTTTGTATATCATACTGTAAATCACAAGAGAAACACATTAACAAAATGATGTTTTAGTGACATGTATTGAGTGGTTCCCTTTTCTGGAATATGTATGTGCACCCCAACAAAAGGAATAATAAATTCCAAAGATGTGTCTAAATATTGTTGATTTTGGCAAGTCAGTAATAGCCACTCACACTTACATATTCACACTGGACATGAATGAGAACATTAATTAAAGTCTAGACTCCTCAAAGGAAGAACATTTGAAATCTTAATTGAATCCATTGCACAATACAGCTATTTGCTTATTAATTCAGTTCATATTTTTTTATCCTCTCATTGTAAGGACTTAATATGAGTGCATTAAAAGTTCTCATTTTCTTGATTTACAAGATACTTGTAAAACAATCACCACTGCTCCCTGCTCAATAGGAAACTGGAAACATTTGGAACTGAAATCACTTTTATGTGAATAATAGGCATATTTTTGCATGTATTGTTGTAGGTTGAAGAAGAGAGATTCTTGGATTCATAATTTTTAACAGGTTAGCTTTTTAAAGAAACATATAAATGGTAAAAGTAGCTCAGTATGTCCAACTCTTTGTGACCCAATGGACCTTACAGTCTGTGTATTGTCCAGGCCAGAATATTGGATTGTGTAGCTCTTCCCTTCTCCAGGGTATCTTCCCAGCCCAGGGATCAAACCCAGGTGTCCCACATTACAGGCAGATTCTTTACCACCTGAGCCACCAGGGAAGCTCATAAATGGGTAGCTGTATCATTATTATCATTATGAAGTTTCCAGTGAGAAAAGAACTAAAATAGTACTTGCATATATATTGTGTTCTATATATCTATCGCTTTTCCTATCTGATTGCAAAGTACATGTTCTAGAGAAATGGGCTTCCCTGATAGCTCAGTTGGTAAAGAATCGGCCTGCAATACAGGAGACGCTGGTTCAATTCCTTGGTCGGGGAGATCCACTGGAAAAGGGATAGGCTCTAGAGAAAAGCTGGTTCTAAGTTTCTGAGAATCTTAACCTCGTCTTTTTTCCTTTTTGGTTTTCGTGCCTTTACTATCAGGGCATTCTAGTTATAACTGTATAGTTCAAAGTAAAGAAAGGACTTGAACTAAGCCATTTACTCATTCTAGAGTCTTAATTTTCTGACTTGACTTTATCTTGGGTTAAATTAAACACACAGTTGCCAGCTCATGTCCTTACACTGTGTAGAAACAGCTTTACCAAGATACTGTATTAGAGATGGAGATTAATTTTCTTACTAGACGTGATTTCTTTGAGCTGCAATAAGATTATCTGTGGAAGGACAAGAGAAGAATAATAAAGAATATAAAGAATAATATATAACAGGATTTCAAAATGCTTGTGCTCCAGACAGATAATTGTACATGGAAAATTTTAGGCAAGTTAAATCAGGAAAAATAACTATACTTGAGCCAATGCATTGTGAAAGTATCATTTTGCATGTTGGGCTTCTATTGAAGAATATGTTCCTATTTCATCAGTAAAGAACTTTTTTCTTTTTTTAATTTCTTTTTTTAATATAAATTTATTTATTTTAATTGGAAGCTAATTACTTTACAATATTGTATTTGTTTTGCCATACATCAACATGAATCTGCCATGGGTATACACATGTTCCCCATCCTGAACCCCTCTCTCACCTCCTTCCCCGTACCATCCCTCTGGGTCATCCCAGTGCAACAGCCCCAAAGAAAATTTTTAAGTTGAGTCATAAACTTTTTCTCTTAAAAGGAATTTTATCCAGTGAAAGTTTGCTGTTGTCCAGAACCTTAGTTGTTTTAAAGTTCTAAAATAGGTGTTTTTTTTTAAACTTAATTTTGTCTTTTGTAGTTCTCCCCCAAGCAATAAAGAGTTTTCAGACAAAATTGGGAATGCATGGTGCCTAATATCTTATATATCAGGGAGTCAGAATCCAGCTGAATAAATCATGGGCCGTTTCTGTTTTATGCAGTCCTTCTAGATCACTGCTGCTGCTGCTGCTGTTGCTGCTAAGTCACCCCAGTCATGTCTGACTCTGTGCGACCCCAGAGACAGCAGCCCACCAGGCTCCCCTGTCCCTGGGATTCTCCAGGCAAGAACACTGGAGTGGGTTGCCATTTCCTTCTCCGAGGCATGAAAGTAAAAAGTAAAAGTGAAGTCGCTCAGTTGTGTCCGACTCCTAGCGACCCCATGCACTGCAGCCCACCAGGCTCCCCCATCCATGGGACTTTCCAGGCGAGAGTACTGGAGTGGGGTGCCACTGCCATCTCCTAATTTGTCATAATTCCCATGTATTTAAGTGGATGTAGTCTTATACTTTGCAGTTTTGCTGGAAGGTATGTATTGTTTTAGGGGAAAAAAAATCAACTCCCTACCATCATTAATTTGAACCTCTTGGACCCAAGCCCTTTTGTCACTAAATGTGTGAAGAAAAAAAAAAAGAGGAGTGATAATTGTTCTTGGCTACATTTTCAGGTTGTTGTCTTGAGATTTTGCTCAGAGACCATGGCAACAAATAAAAAATCAAAACATAGAAACCTTTAATAACTGAAAGCTGAAAAGATTAAATAAAAATGTTTTAGCGGACTCCCTTCCTAATGAAATTTATTGTTTTTAAAGAGTCTAAGTCTACAGGGCTTCAGGAATACCTAAGAATAAGCCTAATTCCCACCGTCTTCTGAGAATTCTATAATGATATAAGAAGAGTGAAAAATAAGAGAAACAAATGGCACCAGGCAATGTGAAATTTTATTTCCAGCCCAGAGGATAACTTTTTAGAAAGAGATCTTGAATTTAATGCTCAGTTCTTTGCATTTGCTGTTTTCATTGGCCCACTTATGTCTGAACTTGTGCCTGAGGTTCTGAGAGGAGCCAGGAAGAGGGATGAGGTGGAGCCCCACAGGAGAGAGAAGTGATTATTTTGTGAAAGAGCTGAACTTCAGGGGGTTGACTCTGCAGGTGACTCTGAAGGAGTAGACTTTCTTTCTCTCAAAAATCCCCATCAGTAAGTCTAACAGCACCATCATCATTGTGGGGGATCAGTACTAGAATTTACTACAGCAGCAGTGGGGAGAGAAGATGAGATTGTGAACATGTCAGTGAAGACCTGTAATCTAGATCACAGCTTCAGAAACTTCTAAATGTTTTGAACTGAGGAGAAGAAAATCTTGCAAGGAAAACCTAATCATTAAAACAAACAAAAATGATTCATAGAGATATCAAAAGTCCTCAAACACCCACTGTTCTGCCATTATCACATTCTTTGACAAGCACTATCACTCCATCAGATTACCTTGTTTTATTTTTCTATAGCAGTCAGTTTTATACAGATCATCTACTTATTTATTTAGAGTGTGAGTTCCACAAGAGTGAGGAACTTGTTTTATACCTGAAACACGTAGGATGAAATCTGACACACACTAGTTGTTCAGTCCTTAGATTGTGTCCAGCTCTTTGCGATCCCATGGACTGCAGCACACTAGGCTTCTCTGTCCTCGGCTGTCGCCTGGAGTTTGCTCAAATTCACCACTATTCTCTAATATAAATTTCTTGCACAGATAATTGAAGCAATTTCTATAAAAACTGGACAACAGTGTGCTGAGTCAAAGAAAAATTGGGGTGCAGATAGTTCATTGAAGGAAAGGGTGACCTATTTTAGAGATGGAAATGATGTGGAATCACTTCTGCCTTTTCGGCTCAAGAAACCCACATCTGATGGTCTGAAATCTATCCAGCTCATTCCAGAGTGAGGTACAACCATAAATGTAGACTTGGAAAATTGATTGTCAAGAAGCATTTTCCTCTCTGTTATAGAACAGAAACTTCTGGAAGTCGTATTCATGTTTTTTCAACTTAAAATGTACTCATCACTTTTCTGGGGCATAAGAGGGAGGAAAAACACCTTAGGGGAAATAAATCGCTTGTCCATATCTCCAAATTAATAACTGACATCAGACTTAACAGTTTGATTTGAAGGTCTCTCCTCTTCTGCAAAGAGAAACTGCCATATGGCTGACATTGTGGTCTTTCCACTTACCCAACAATTTAATATGCCTGGTTCATGATGAAATACCAGCTCCCGGCTGGGAAATTAAAGCAGCATTCAGCTCCTCTCAGCAAGAAAGCTCAGCTTGATATATTCTGTAAACTGGATGCTGCATTAGCCAAGGGAAAGGATTGGCATAGTTAGGAAACACAGTTGGACTTGTTAAAACAAGCGTTTCAGTGCACAGATGCTAAGTCTCTTTGGAACTATGCTTTGGATCACTTTGCTCCTTCTTAGCTATCAACTAAATATATTTTTGTTTCAGTTTCTTTTAATTTTCATCCTTACAGTGATTTATATGAATGTGATCATCTACCTCTAAGATTTCAAAACATGTTTTTGGGGAAAGAAAGAGCTGACCACATATTAAAACAGTCTTTTTTCCTTAAAAGTAGCATTTTAAGCACCTCAATGCAATATCTGTCAAGATGGCATGACAGAACAGGAATGACCTCACACAAACAGAAATCAAATGTTGAATCTGTTACCAACTAGTCATTTGGCCTTAAGTAGTTTTATTTAGTTCTTTTAGCTGAGTGTGGTAGTATATAAAATCAGGATAATACTACTCACTTTATAGGGCAGTTGCAGGGAATATTTACATATACCTGTGTTTGGGGGGTGTACATGTATATAACATACCAGACATGGTTTGGTAAAGTGGATGCAAATGGATACAGAAGTAAAATTCAAGCATTCATTTGTTATAATAGTCCATTCACATGCATCTGTACATCTGTTTTATAAAATAATTATTTGCCATAGCATGCTGTGCTTGCAGTGATTGACCCTGTCTTTCAATGTCTTTTCATTCTCCCAAGGTCTGAGTAACTCTAAAAATATATCATTTTCCAGTGAAATTCTTCAGATAGATTTCATGATTAAAGATAATATAGCTAGTTACATTTTCATATGTGGCACAAACTTGTCATTTCTCATCTTTACTTGTCTACTTTGAATTTATTCTTCAAAATATTTACTCCTCCAACAAGCCTGCTCTGAACCTCTAAGCTGGTCTATGGTTTTCTCAGCGTATTTCTATCTCTTTATTGAATATATTACAATTAACTTATCTGTGCTTGCCAACTGGACTAGGTCTTTTTAACTTTGTAATTCTATTTTCTGACCCTGGCTTTTGAGCTTTTGTAGTTCATCAACAATGTGTGTCAAAATAGCCATCCACAGACACATACATATGTGGACACAAACATGTATTGTTTCTCATTTATTGTTTGCTTCCCAGTCCAGATCAATATCTTCCTAACTGACTCATTATCATAAAATTATTTTCAATCTATTTTTATACACCAATAATCACTAAAATTAAACATTGATTGTTTTAAGTAATATAATCCACTAAATATTAACAGTTTATGCTTTGATTAATATTCATTTGTTCAACAAGCTTTATGGAGACTCCAGTTATGCCAGTCACTGTGTCCTATAATCAGTATGTCTTTTAGAAAGTAAACATGTAAGAAGTCAAAACAATATGCAAATCACCACAATTCAATGCATTAAGAGCATAAGATAAAATAGCAATGTAAGATGGAGGAATCTGTTAAAAATTCTCTGTGAAGGAGGTATTGAGTTCCAAAGGCTGAGTAGGAGGTGGTGGATTGAGAGGATGTTTGTGGAGTGAGCATTCCAAGTAGAAGGAGCAGCAAGTTATAAAAGCAGAGGCTGGCAAGAGCATGGCCATTTGAAGACAAGCAGGCACAGTATTCAAAACTAGGGGGATGCAGAGTGGGAGGCAGGCAGCACAGGAGATGAGTAAACGTGGATCTGTGTCTTTGCAAGAAATTAGGATTTCATCCTACAGGTAACAGACATGCTTTTAGCATGAGGACTGGCATGATGACATTTGCTTTTGGAAATAAGTATCCTCATAGACATAGGTGCTTGAGCAACTAAACAGATAGTTAGAAAGGTCTTCAAATAACTCAGAAAAGAAGTTATAAGGATTTAATCTTCAACAAAGAATTAGAAAAACTATTAAAGAAACAAGTAAAGACTTAATGGAACTTACATTCCTGCTTTTTATGAAGAATAAGATAAAGAGAAGAGCCACAAATGGTGGCATATTTTTGCTTTGATAGCTGGGTAAATGTGATGCCACCATGATACTCAAGATCAGGTACTAAGTCATGTCGGACTCTTGGCGACCCCATGAACTGTAGCCTGCCAGGCTCCTCTGTCCATGGGATTTTCCAGGCAAGAATACTGGAGTGGATTGCTAGTTCCTCCTCTAGGGGATCTCCCTGACCCAGGGATTAAACCTGCGCCTCCTGCACTGCAGGCAGATTCTTTACCACTGAATCACCAGGGATAGTGAATATAGATAAAGCAGGTTTGCAGAGTTTGCTGTGGGAGGAAGGAAGAAATGAGTTGAGTCTTGAGCTTGCTGGACTACACATTCAAAGAATGAATTGTATTTACAGTCTGTACCAAAATCTGCCATGTTTACAACTATTTAATACATGTGTTTGCCTAATGGCTATTTGGTGAGTAGATGAATGAGTGTCTGTGGAACAAGCAGCTTGTAAACGTCCAGGAGGATCAATAGTCTGTTTGCAGTACCCCGGGCCTGAAATCGTATAATGAAGATTAAGATGAATGTGGTTTGCAATAAATTAAGAAAATTAATTTCCCTGCTGAAAGCTGCCACTAACATGAGAACAGAGAAGATGATCACTAGCCTCATAAACATAAGGAATTCTTACAAAATTATTGGTGTATATTGTTCCTATTATAACTTATTTACTCCTCTCCCAATTTAGTCTATTACTCTCCAGTGCTTCTCAACCAGAACTCAGACAGAATCAAGCCCTCTTGTCTTAAAGCACATATTACAAGTAATGAATTAACTTAGCACTTATGTACCCACTTATGTACCATACTTGTGAGAATTCATAAAATAGTCACTGAAATCATTTTCTGTGTTATATTGTTTCGATTAGAAGCCTTCACTGAGAAAGTCTCTCCTCCTCCACTTAATACTAGAACAACCAGTTCCCATAGAAAGTGTTCTGAGCTAGTGACAGGGAAAACAAAAGAAGCTTTTGACACACCTCTCTCTAGGGTTACTATTCTGTTTCCTTACCCACCTCTTATAAGTTTCTGGATCCACATTTATAACACATTTTCTATAACTGTTCTACATATTACTAGATTGTTTGTTCTCAAAAAGGCCAAGTGTAACCTGAACTTAACAATATCCAGAATTCTTATATAAAATACTGAAATTACATAATTCTTACATAGGAGAGAAGGAACAGAGGTCCCTATCCAGTTCTGCTGTCTAATATTCTAATTGTCAATTAGTCTGTGAAAACAAACACTCATGATAGAATACCTCTGGCTGTCTCTGCAGAAGAAAAGACAGTTTATTGAGATGGTAGAAAGATACAGGCCATCTATAAACTCTTTTATGGAAGAGAATGAAGGGAGCTTTGAAGATAAACCAGACTTTAAAGAAAGTTATTCAGCAAGAGGGGCTTCGGCAATGAGGACAAGAAGAACAAAGACAAATCTCTGACTCTAAGAACAGCGAGAATGAAGACAAACCTCTGACCCTAAAACCAATTACCAAATATTCTTATGGTTAGTCTAACTCAGTAATCTGGGGCTCAGGAGAAACATATGAGTTTACGATAAAAATAACAATTAATAGTTATTCATCTCCATGTTTCCTGATGGAAAGCCACTTTTTATAGCTGTCTCTATAAACCCCTGTGAACACACTGCTGTGTCACTGATCTGTGATGAAATAAGTAATACAATAACAATGGAGTGAGTTATCCTCAGAGATGAGTTTATTTAGCTGTCTTGTTCTGGGACTTCCCTGATGGTCCAGTGGTTAAGACTCCATGCTTCCAAGGCAAGGGTCACAGGTTCCATCCCTGGTTGGGGAGTGAAGATCCCACATGCCATTTAGTGTGGCTAAAAAATAAATAACTGTCTTGTCCTTTATTCTATGCCTATTTTTTATTTTGAAATTACTCTTGCTATTTCTATGTTAAATTTTTTTCTTTTATGCACTGATGGTGATGGTGGATGATTATTTCATTTATTTTTCTTCATTTTTTATCTGTGTCCAAACCTAGTAAAAATGTACTGACAACTTCTTGGTCCCAATTAAATAATTTTTAACATTATTGATCGATAATATCTAAATATAGCATAACAACTTCATTCATTAAATTATTCATTCTTCAACAAAATGTTTGAACAGCTGCAAAGTGTCAGTTACTATTGTAGGTAATGAAAATACAGTCACGAGGAAGAGAAACAATAGCCAGCTTTCCTGCAGCTTACATCTTCATCAAGAGAGACAGACAATACAAAAGGGAAATAAATAAGATAATTCCAGATAGTTGTAAATGCATTGAGAACAAGAACAACAAAACAGCTTGTGGTAAGTGTTTTCATGGCTAGGTATTGCACCAGTACTGCACCATTTTTAACTGGACTGACATGGATTACCCACCCATCTACTCCATGGAATCAATCATTGCCATGACAATACCCATGTTGCTGGGGCTCTTCCTCATGGTATCACACGATAGTGCTATGTGACACATACTGGACATATTCATTTCTTTCTTCAAACACACACACACACACACACACACACAAAACAAAACTTTCTGCCTTTTTATCAGATAAAATGTTATGAAAAATTTTATTTTAGTGGGAAAATAATTACAATATTGACATACATCAACATGAATTGGCCACAGGTATATACGTGCCCCCCTGGTCCTGAATCCCCCCTCCCTCTTCCCTTCCCACCATATCCCTCTGGCTTGTCACTGAGTACTGGATTGGGTGCCCTGCTTCATGCATCAAACTTGCACTGGTCATCTGTTTTACATAAGATAATGTATATGTTTCAATGCTATTTTCTCAAATAATCCTACTCTCAACTTCTCCCACTGAGTCCAAACTTCTGTTCTTTACATCTGTGTCTCCTTTGCTGAAAACATGCTATAAAATTTAACCAGACAACACAACACTAAAGAAACACCTTCATACGTGAACTCTGTCTGCATAAGAGAGCTTCCCTCTATTCTTTGTTTCCATACCTTCAGATGCTTTTGTCCCCACAACTGTCAGAAAATCCCACCTTAATGAAACTTTATCTGTTATAAGCAATTTGAACATTGGTTGCTATTTATTGACACTAATATACATTTTATTTTATTTTTTCTCATTTTTTTTTTTGGTATCTAAGTCCATGGATCTTTTGTAGATCTCTTTGATCCTTTTTATTCAATAATTAAAGTAGTAAACCACTGGAGTTACCTAAGACTTGAATGCAGGAGGAAAATCGATGGAGCTTTCAAAAAAGAATTTGTAATGTGTTTAAATAGCTTTCTCTCATCAACAAAATGATTAGCATTCATGTTACAGTGCTCCAAGATTATCCCAAAAAGACTGCATAATGAAAGCAAATGTCCCAAAGAGTTTAATTATGAATGTTCTGATATCAAAAATATAATTTTAAGCTTCTGTTGTAGAGTTGATGTGAAAGTTGTACAGACACACAAAGCAATATCATGCTTGCCACCTTAGATTTTTAGAGCAGGATTTACAGAGACATGAACCCAAAAATATGTCTTCATCAGTACTACTGTCATCCCACACTGATGATGCCTCTAGTGTGAGAGGTGTGCTACTGACATCTGGTAGACAGAGACCAAAGATGCCGGGAAACATTGTTCAACACAGAGGAAGAGTCCTGGTATCTGAGAATTATCCAGACCCAAATACCAGTAGAGACAAAGAAACTCTTGTCTAAAGAGTCTCATTCAGTTTGATATTTTAGAAAACAGTCCAATATTTAATACAAATTCAATAACAAGAATAAGTAGGTTTCTTGCATTTGTTTTGTTTTTCTCCTACAATCCTTTCAGCTCTTCATTCTTATGTGGTCTCTGAATTTTCCACTGTCATCCACCCTTATATTTAGGGATTTCCGATAACAATGAAAATAATGAAGCAAAAAAAAAAAGAGAGAGAGAGAAAGTAAATAAGGATATACCTTGATAAGTTGATATTATAGGTCTAAGTTATCTTAACTATGTTTTACTGGTGTCAAAAATGACAGAATGATCTCTGTTCATCTCCAAGGTAAACCATTCAATATCACAGATATCCAAGTCTATGCCCCAACCAGTAAGGCTGAAGAAGCTGAAGTTGAACAGTTCTATGAAGACCTACAGGACCTTTTGGAACTAACACCCCCAAAAGATGTGCTTTTCATTATAGGGGACTGGAATGCAAAGGTAGGAAGTCAAGAAACACCTGGAGTAACAGGCAAATTTGGCCTTGGAAAGTAGAATGAAGCAGGGCAAAGACTAATAGAGTTTTGCCAAGAAAATGCACTAGTCATAGCAAACACCCTCTTCCAACAACACAAGAGAAGACTCTACACATGGACATCACCAGAGGGTCAACACTGAAATCAGATTGAATATATTCTTTGCAGCCGAAGATGGAGAAGCTATATACAATCAACAAAAACAAGACAAGGAGCTGACTGTGGCTCAGATCATGAACTCCTTATTACCAAATTCAGACTTAAATTGAAGAAAGTAGGGAAAACCACTAGACCATTCAGGTATGACCTAAATCAAATCCGTTATGATTATACAGTGGAAGTGAGAAATAGACTTAAGGGCCTATATCTGATAGATAGAGTGCCTGATGAACTATGGAATGAGGTTCGTGACATTGTACAGGAGACAGGGACCAAGACCATGCTCATGGAAAAGAAATGCAAACAAGCAGAATGGCTGTCTGGGGAGGCCTTACAAATAGCTGTGAAAAGAAGAGACACAAAAAGCAAAGGAGAAAAGGAAAGATATAAGCATCTGAATGCAGAGTTCCAGAGAATAGCAAGAAGAGATAAGAAAGCCTCTTCAGTGATCAATGCAAAGAAATAGAAGAAAAGAACAGAATGGGAAAGACTAGAGATCTCTTCAAGAAAATCAGAGATACCAAGAAAACGTTTCATGAACAGATGGGCTCTTTTAAGGACAAAAATGGTCTGGTCTTAACAGAAGCAGAAGATATTAAGAAGAGGTGGCAAGAATACACGGAAGAACTGTACAAAAAAGATCTTCATGACACAGATAATCACGATGGTGTGATCACTCATCTAGAGCCAGACATGCAGGAGTGTGAAGTCAGGTGGGCCTTAGCAAGCATCACTATGAACATAGCTAGTGGAGGTGATGGAATTCCAGTTGAGCTATTAAAAATCCTGAAAGATGATGCTGTGAAAGGGCTGCACTCAATATTCAGTGATCAATGCAAAGAAATAGAGGAAAAGAACAGAATGGGAAAGACTAGAGATCTCTTCAAGAAAATCAGAGATACCAAGAAAACGTTTCATGAACAGATGGGCTCTTTTAAGGACAAAAATGGTCTGGTCTTAACAGAAGCAGAAGATATTAAGAAGAGGTGGCAAGAATACACGGAAGAACTGTACAAAAAAGATCTTCATGACACAGATAATCACGATGGTGTGATCACTCATCTAGAGCCAGACATGCAGGAGTGTGAAGTCAGGTGGGCCTTAGCAAGCATCACTATGAACATAGCTAGTGGAGGTGATGGAATTCCAGTTGAGCTATTAAAAATCCTGAAAGATGATGCTGTGAAAGGGCTGCACTCAATATGCCAGAAAATTGGGAAAACTCAGCAATGGCCACAGGACTGGAAAAGGTCAGTTTTCATTCCAATTTCAAAGAAAGGCAATGCCAAAGAATGTTCAAACTACTGTACAATTGCACTCATCTCACATGCTAGTCAAGTAATGCTCAAAATTCTCCAAGCCAGGCTTCAGCAATATGTGAACCATGAACTTCCAGATGTTCAAGCTGGTTTTTTGAAAAGTCAGAGGAACCAGAGATCAGATTGCCAACATCTGCTGGATCATGGAAAAAGCCAGAGAGTTCCAGGAAAACATCTATTTCTGTTTTATTGACTATGCCAAAGCCTTTGACTGTGTGGATCACAATAAACTGTGGAAAATTCTGAGAGAGATGGGAGTACCAGACCACCTAACCTGCCTACTGAGAAATCTGTATGCAATTCAGGAAGCAACGGTTAGAACTGGACATGGAACAACAGACTGTTTCCAAATAAGAAAAGGAGTACGTCAAGGCTGTATATTGTCACCCTGCTTATTTAACTTCTATGCAGAGTTATCATGAGAAATGCTGGGCTGGAAGAAACACAAGCAGGAATCCAGATTGCTGGGAGAAATGTCAAAAACCTCAGATATGCAGATGGCACCACCTTTATGACAGAAAGTGAAGAGGAGCTAAAAAGCCTCTTGATGAAAGTGAAAGAGGAGAGTGAAAAGGTTGGCTTAAAGCTCAACATTCAGAAAACAAAGATCATGGCATCTGGTCCCATCACTTCATGGCAAATAGATGGGGAAACAGTGGAAACAGTGTCAGACTTTATTTTTCTGGGCTCTAAAATCACTGCAGATGGTCACTGCAGCCATGAAATTAGAAGACACCTACTCCTTGGAAGAAAAGTTATGACCAACCTAGATAGTATATTCAAAAGCAGGGACATTACTTTGCCAACTAAGTTCTGTCTAGTCAAGGCTATGGTTTATCCTGTGGTCATGTATGGATGTGAGAGTTGGACTGTGAAGAAGGCACAGCACCGAAGAATTGATGCTTTTGAACTGTGGTGTTGGAGAAGACTCTTGAGAGTCCCTTGGACTGCAAGGAGATCCAACCAGTTCATTCTGAAGGAGATCAGCCCTGGGATTTCTTTGGAAGGAATGATGCTGAAGCTGAGGGCAGGAGGAGAAGTGGACGGCAGAGGATGAGATGGCTGGATGGCATCACTAACTCGATGGACATGAATCTGAGTGAACTCCGGGAGTTTTTGATGCACAGGGAAGCCTGGCGTGCTCCGATTCATGGGGTTGCAAAGAGATGGACACGACTGAGCTACTGAACTATAGTGAACTGAACAACAACAAAATCCCTACTTGTTTTCAATTGATATTCTTTTAAAATAGGTTATTATAACTTTTAGAAACACATTAATAAGCTTTACGTCTGCTGGTACAATACTAGAATGATTGCATATCTTTAATCCTACAAAACTTATTTTAATTATTTTACATTTATTGGTTCTTGGGGACATTTCTATTTAGGCTTCTCAGAAAGGAGAAAGAGTTGTGACATAATACAGAAATTGCCCCCATATTAATTGAATGTTTGATAATATTAAGAGATAACTATTAACTTTTATGGTGATTTTTATTGAAAGTTTCTATGTTAGTAATGCATACAGATATTTAAAGCTGAATTAATATATTTGCAATTTACTTCAGAATAATAAAGGAGATGGGAAGTATGTGAGTATCAGTGAAACAAGTTTAATTGAGTCAGTAATTGTTTAAGCTGGAAAATGAACATGTGGGGATTCATTTTACGGTTATTAATTATACTACTATACAAGTCTATTTGACTATATTATGCTATCTTACAGCACTTAATGTTACACTGTTCTTTTATCAACTTAAATAATCCACAGTGAAAACAATAAAAATAATAAAATATTAGTCCTTTTTGTAATTTTGTCTTTTTAGATGTGTTCCCCCTCTCCAAGGGTCTTCCCTTGTGGCTCAGATGATAAAGAATCTGCCTGCAGTGCAGGAGACCCAGTTTAGATCTCTGGGTCAAGAAGATTTCCTGGAGAAGGGAATGGCTATCCACTCCAGTATTCTTGCCTTGGAGAATCCCGTGGACAGAGAAACCTGGCACGTTACAGTCTGTGGGGTCGCAAAGTGTCAGATATGACTAACCTTTTCACTTGCACTTTCCCGTGCTCCAAATTTTTCCACAAACCTGAGAAGAAAATACTGGTTGACTGAATATCTGGTTAAGTAGGCTTTTATTGGATATGATTTGAAAATATATAAAGCTCTTCTCCATGATGAGCCAGACTATCTCTGGTGGGAGAGTGTCCTGATGTCCATTTATCATACTGACCAAGTAGGTCAGGGAGGAATTTTTATAAATGTAGTTCAGATAAACTGTTGGGGCATCTGACCCAATTCTTCAGTTCACTTTGCTTAAAATAACAAGAGAATGTGATTCATACAGCTTTAGCCTACTGATTTCTACTCCTTCCAGATTTTGTTATTTGATAAAGTTCGATCCCTGGGTTGGGAAGATCCCCTGGAGGAGGAAACACAACCCGCTCCAGTATTCTTGCCTGGAGAATCCTGTGGACAGAGGAGCCTGGCAGGTTACAGTCCACAGGGTCACAAAGAGTTAGACATGAGTGAACAACTAAGCACGCACACATGTAAAGATATAAGAAAAGTTAGCTGTTTAAAGGTATAGAAAAAATATATTTAAATTAGGGGTTGACAAACTAAGGGTTACTTTTCCTGTGAAGAGCCAAATAGTAAATATTTAAGGCTTTGTGGGCCACATGTGGTCTCTGTCATATATTGTTTTACAAACCTTTAAGAATGTGAAAACTATTCCTAACTCAGTAGCAAAAAAAAAAAAAAAAAGTATGGTTGGATTTGCCTTGTAGGACTCCTGATATAACTTCTCATTTTTAAACTAGCTTTTTTTTCAAATTTAATTCTGAATAAGACAGTACAGGTAAAGTCATTCAATAAATTATATTTTACTTTCTGCTACTATCACTTTAATGCATCTTAGCTCTCCCAAGTAATACATGCTGCTATAGACCAACTAATTAGATTTAGATTAGATATATGTTATATTTTATTATCTATAATACATACTTGAGCCTACACACAAACTTTTAAATTCAACACTCATTTTTGTGACTATAATTTTTATGACTATAATTATTACCTTAAATTTGCTCATTTATTGTCACATAATGTTTCTTAGGTTGGTAAAAGATAAACAGATGTTTTGTTAGGATTAATCTTAAAGGTACCTAAGTTTTTATGTTTTGTTTTCTTTTTGGTGAGGAGATATTAGTAGGATTGCATTTTTGTCTAATAAATTTTTGCTATTATCTTGCATACAAAGAGATTTCTGGCTGACTTGTGTACTGATACTTTGGATTAAGCAGAAGTAGAAAATGAAAACTCCACACAAAAAGGATATAAGTTTTCAACTCACTTCAAGACCTCTCTACGGCAATCATGTACTTGACTTGCGGAACTCACTGTAGCCTCTCAAGAGAGGGAAAGAAAGGGGAAAAGTGAGATGCTTTTAGCAAAATGGATGGCTGTGCACATCTAGAAGGAGGTCACAGATGGAAGTGTGTGTGAGTCAGGCGCTTTTGGGCTGAATGGCACAGAGTCAAGCTCAGGTCACCTGAGGTGACAGAGTCTATTGTAAGTGAGCGCATGAAGAAAGGAAGAACAGCAAACTACCTCCAGACAGTCAGAAGCCAACTTGATGGCAAGTGGGAACACCCTTCAAGAAACAGTGACTCCAGTGGTCAAAGCATCCCTGTGGGGATACACCCGTCCAGTCATTTCTGCACCCTCTGGCTTTTCTAGCTGTCCACTCGTTACTGTCAGTCTCCTCAGAAGAAGACATAATCAGGCCTGTTAGTCACAGTCGAAGATAAAGCATTCCCATCAGGAAGGGTTTTCCAGCCAGGCCATCCTGTGGGCTCCTAACTGGATTACCGATTACCATCTTTCAGATAGGCGTCGATCTTGGAATCAGCTATTACAGATTTTCAGTCAGAGGACAAACGCTTACCAGTTGGCACACACACATAAATACTTTGATGTTTTTCAGTTGCTCAGTCGTCTCCAACTCTTTGTGACCCCATGGACTGCAACACGAAAGGCTTCCCTGTCCTTCACAATCTCCTGGAGTTTGCTCAAACTCATGTCCAGTGAGTCAGTGATGCCATCCAGCTATCTCATCCTCTGCCGCTCCCTTTTCCTCCCGCCTTCAGTCCTTCCCAGCATCAGGGTCTTTTCCAATGAGTCAGCTCTTCGCATCGTATGGCCTAAATATTGGTGCTTCAGCTTTAGTTTCAGTCCTTCCAATGAATGTTTAGGGTTGATTTCCTTTAGCATTGACTGTTTTGATCTCCTTGCAGTCCAAGGGACTCTCAAGAGTCCTCTACAGCACCACAGTTTGAAAACATCAGTTCTTTGGCACTCAGCCTTTTCTGTGGTCCAGCTCTCACATCTGTACATGACTACTGGAAAATCCACGGCTTTAACTATATGGGCCTTTTTTGGCAAATGGCGTCTCTGCTTTTTTAATACTCTGTCTAGGTTTGTCATAGCATTTCTTTGAAGGAGCAAGCATCTTTTAATTTCATGGCTGCAGTCTATAGTAATTTTTGAGTCCAAGAAAATAAAGCCTCTCACGGTTTCCATTTTCCCCCCAGGTATTTGCTATGAAATGATGGGACTGGATGCCATGATCTTAGTTTGTTTGAATGTTGAGTTTTAAACCAATGTGTTCACTCTTCCTCTTTCACCTGCATCAAGAGGCTCTTTAATTCCTCTTCACTTTCGTCCATTAAGGTGATGCAATCTGCATATCTGAGTTTATTGATATTTCTCTCAGCAGGCTTGATTATAGCTTGAGCTTCATCCAGCCCAGCATTTTACTTGATGTACTCTGCATACAAGCTAAAAAAGCAGGGTGACAATATAAAGCCTTGATGTGCTCCTGTCCCAATTTTGAACCAGTCCATTGTTCCATGTCAAGTTATAACTATTGCTTCTTAACTTGTAAACAGGTTTCTCAAGAGGCAGGTAAAGTGCTCTCTACTCACATCTTTTTAAGAATTTTCCACAGTTTGTTGTTATCCACATAGTCAAAGAAGCGAAAGTAAATGTTTTTCTGTAATTCTTTTTCTTTTTCTATGATCCAGTGGATGTTGGCAATTTGATATCTGGTTCCTCCGCCATTTCTAAATCCAGCTTGTACATCTGGAAGTTCTTGGTTTACATACTGTTGAAGCCTAGCTTGGAGGGTTTTGAGCATTACCTTGCTAGCATGTGAAATGAATGCAGTTTTGTGGTAGTTTGAATATTCTTTGGCATTGCCCTTATGGGATTGGAGTGAAAACTGACCTTTACCAGTCCTGTGACCACTGCCCAGTTTTCCAAATTTACTGGCATATTGAGTGCATTACTTTAATAGCATCATCTTTTAGGATTTGAAATAGCTCAGCTGGAATGCTGTCACCTCCACTAACTTTGCTCATAGTAATACTTCCTAAGTCCCACCTGACTTCACACTGCAGGGTGTCTGCTCTAGGTGAGTGATCACACTATCATGGTTATCTGGGTCATTAAGACAGAAGAACTTGCCACCTCCTCTTAATATCTTCTGTTAGGTCCATATCATTTCTATAATTCCATCATCGTTCCTATCTTTGCATGTGAAGAGAGCTCTAGTCTTTCCTATTCTACTGTTTTCCTCTTTCTTTGCACTGACAACTGAGGAAGGCTTTCTTATCTCTCTCTGCTATTCTTTAAAACTCTGCATTTAGATATATGTCCTCTCTTTTCTCCTTTTCCTTTTGCTTCTCTTCTTTTCTCAGCTATTTGTAAGTGAAGGAAAAAATGAAGTTGCTCAGTCATGTCTGACTCTTTGCAACCCTGTGGACTGTAGCCTACCAGGTTTCTCCGTCTGTGGGATTCTCCAGGCAAGAATACTGGAGTGGGTTGCCATGTCCTTCTCCACAGCTATTTGTAAGGCCTCCTCAAAAAAACATTTTGCCTTTTTGCATTTCTTTTTTGGAGGGATGGATTTGATCACCACCTCCTGTACAGTGTTACGAACCTCTGTCTACAGTTCTTCAGGCATTATTTCAGATCTAATCCTTTGAATCTGTTTGTCACTTCCACTGTATAATCGTAAGGGAATTGATTTAGGTCATACCTGACAAATACTGCTTCTAACCAATTTGAGAGAAATTAGTTACTAGTAGGTTTAATGTCAGAAAAGTTTCTCTGGATGCCAAAGTTTTGCTTGATTTTTTCTTTTTTCCAAACAACTTGCATCTTAGATTCACTTAGAGGACAGTTACTCTTCTGTGGTTTTTCTTTACATCTACATTCAAAATTGTGGGTGCCTCATCACCTTTCAAGTTCTTTTGAAGCTTCATTTCACAGGGCTTCTCAGAAGAGATCATTTCTTGGTGCTATAGCTTTATTTCATGCAAATTCCCATCACCTCATACCCCTGATTATTGTCAAAACTTCTTTTCAGCTCTTTAACTGGTAAGAATCTCCTTCTTAGTTCATTTTATAAGACAACCCTAAGTCAATATCCTTGTGTCATAAATGAGAAAATTTGAAAGAATAAATTTGCCTACAAGAGAAAAAGGGATTGAATACCTTTCCAAAATTTGGCATGATATCTAGAGAGTTAGTTCTCCCCTTACTATTTTATATAATCTCTTTTTCCAAAACAATATTTTATAAACAAATTTCTTCCTTAAAAGCATTGCAATCCCACTGTCGATCAAGACCAAACTTCTTATCTAAAGAGGAATATTCTCTATGACAATCAAAATCCTATAATCCTTTGAAACTTCTATTTTTTTTTAATTCCAAGAAAATCTCATAAATTCTTCTCTGAACCTGTCTCATGATTATTTCATTCCAATGCCCTTTATTCCCCCTCCCACTCCCTTTTTCCTGTCCTCTCCATACTCATGGCCTAAGCACTGTAATTCCTGTACTTCTTTTGGAGCCTACCTAAGACCTTTAATGCCACCAAAGCTGTACAAACTGAACTTTCTAGATTTTTATAAACCAGCAGGTGATTTAACTTTGGGATTATTCTCAAGCTCTTATTACATACTGTACTTGAATTTCTAATTAATTATAAAAGCTTTGAGTCAGGATCAGTGTCTTTCGTTTCTTTTATAGTTCCCACAGTTTGCACCAATGTGCTGGTACAAGAAAACTATTCATTGACCTGAATTTATTCT
This sequence comes from Madoqua kirkii, assembly GCA_006408675.1. NCBI lineage: Eukaryota > Metazoa > Chordata > Mammalia > Artiodactyla > Bovidae > Madoqua > Madoqua kirkii. The sequence goes on from SJYC01052300.1 coordinate 23,024, forward strand.
ATCCCTGAAATTCCTTTCCTTTTTGTCACCTTCTCCCAACTTATCTTAAAACAAACAAAAAAAACTATTTTATATGCAAATCTGAATGCTAGAAGAATTATTTTCCTAAAAAGCCAATCATTGGCATTACCTAAGACATTTTAGAAATGTGCTCTCTGGCCCCACTCTAGACATATTATATCCTAATATACTTTTTAGCAAGACACTAGCATGCATAAAGTGATTTTTATGCATTTTAAAATGTGGGAAATGTAGCACTAACGAATCCAGTCTGAATCAGTTGTAAACATTGCCACTAAAGAATTCATTCTGAATCAGTAATCTTTGATTTTTACATTCAGTAAGCCAGGAAAGTGTGTATTTAAATCTCTTTTTTATCACCCATATGTGTATGTGTGTTGTGCGAAAAGGAGAGGAAGACAGAGAACCAGGGGAAAATTTGGGGGGTAAGCAATTTTTTGCTTTAGTAAACTCATCTCATAATTATCTAGTGAATATATTTTCTATTTAGACTATTATTTCTGTTGTACTTTTTTTTTCCATTTTGTGTTAAACCACATAGGAAAACAGAGCTGTCAAGATATTACTTCAAAAAATACAATTGAGGTATCTAAGAGCGGAAATCATTTGATGAATTTTTTAAAAGCTGGCTGCTTTTTAAAGGCATTTATAATTCAGAGTGTTTGATTAACTTTTAAAGAGTTGAGTGCTAGTAGATTTAAAATCAAAAGGAAAGATTTGGAGTGGTTTGGTAGATTTTTAAAGAAGGATAGAAGCAGGAAAACTGTGGCCTTACTCTTCTTAGCTTTGATATTTTTATGTGATTTTTGTTCCAATCACAAAAAAACATTCTTTTTAATCTTCTGTATATCATATGAGCTACCATGGGAATATTAGTGATGCTTTCTTAATAACCCAGTAGATATTCTGAAAATCGTTGCAGTACTTCATAAAGTATCTTAACTTGCCAGTGACAAGTGGTATAAATGTATAGTATATATCAGTTTATAAATAGTATCATGTAGAGCTGAAATTATGCAGATATTAGGCGATTAAAGAAGTAACAATGAAAATTCACATATCATTAGGTAATCCAAGTCTATGCCCCAGCTAGTAATGCTGAAGAAGCTGAAGTTGAATGGTTCTTTGAACACCTACAAGACCTTCTAGAACTAACACCCAAAAGATATGTCCCTTTCATTATGGTGGACTGGAATGCAAAAGTAGTAAGCCAAGAAACGCCTGGAGTGACAGGCAAATTTGGCCTTGGAATACGGAATGAAGCAGGGCAAAGGCTAATAGAGTTTTGCCAAGAGAATGCACTGGTCATAACAAACACCCT
>SJYC01052302.1:0-17964 GCA_006408675.1 Madoqua kirkii
AGCATGAGTAGCTATATTTTTTCTAATCTTTATATGTATTTTTAAATACAAAATATAGAAACACATACTCATTGTAAAAAGTGTTCAAATAATTTTTCAGCATACAGAAAAGTAAATAAAAATCCATTTCTTCCTTAAGATGTTACCATGTCTTTATATCTTCCCTTTCTAGAAACCAAAATAAAAGTAGTAAAAGAATATTAAAACTTCACAATTAAAGGAAACAAATGTGGGAAGGAAGTCTTTCCCTGTATGGACACGGTTTATGTGAAGATGTAGAGTGCTGCCTTCAGCTTGTGATCATGAGAAGTCAACCAAAAAAATAAAGTCATGTCAGCATAGTGTGTTGGCATCGCTGAGATGCTAACTTAGCACTAGTCCCGCCTACTCCCCGATTTTTGCTTTGTAATATAATTATTTTATTGGTAAACCAGTATAATTCAAGTATTCTGTAACATGCAATTAAGAAAACTTGGAAGTGAGAGGATATGCTGAAGTTTTCAGAGGTACATGTAGATGTCCAAACTCATCACACCGTATGCATTAAATGTGTGCAGTTTTTTTGCATATCAATTGTACCTCAAAAAAGCTGGATTTCTGGTTTGGGTTTTTTTTTTAAGAACAATAAGGATATAAATTGTACTTCAAGACAAGAGAAATGGTGTTATGAACTCAGTGTCCATGCTTCCAATCAAATCCAAATTGAATAAATTGAACCCCTACCCAGCAATGAGATGGAATTTGAAAGTGGAAACTTACATAATGAGAGTTAGATGAGGTGATAGGGGGCTTCTCAGGTGGTGCAGTGGAAAAGAATCTGCCTGCTTAAGCAGGAGACTCCAGAGACGCAAGTTTTGATCCCTGGGTCAGGAAAATTCCCTGGAAAAGGAAATGGGAACCCACTCGAGTATTCTTGCATGGGAAATCCCATGGACAGAGGAGCCTGGCAGGCTGCAGTTCAAGGGGTCGCAAAGAGACCACCATGACTGAGCTTGTTGAGGTGATAGGCACGGTGTCTTCTTGATGGGATTGATGAGCATATTCATCAAGGAAAAGAGGGGTGCTCTCCCCATCTCTGCCATGTGAGGACACAATATGAACGTGGCCATTTGCAAGCAGGAAGAGCACTCTCACCAGAACTCAGCCATCACCCTGATTTGGGACCTCCAGCCTCCAGAACTGTGAAGAAATAAATTTCTGATGTTCAGGACATTTTTTTTTCTAATTATGCTGGTGGTTAATGAAGAAACTTGAAGGAAAAGTAGAGGGACCTTGGAATATATAAGCTCAGAGCTGTGACCAAAGAGAGAGCAAAGCTCCTGGCAGAACACTAAAAAAGCTGCTACTTAAGAAACAGTATGATGTCAGAGAGTCTGAAAAGTGGAGACAACAGTGATTTATGGAAGGCCTGTGTACATTACAATAGACTCTCTGTCCCTCCCTCCACATTGCAGAATAGCCTTTAACCAAGTGTTTCTTTTCCTGAGGGGAGAAAAAAGCCAGTGGTTGTTCTCTAAAGCAATTGAACAAAGCAGAGAACTAGAACAAGTAAGAGAGAGATTGGTAACCTTGGAGTACAGCCTCCCTCGTTCTAGCATTCAGGGAAATATGAGAATAAACTTCACCCTTAAAGAAAAACTCCAAATTCATATATTCTGCCACATCACTGGAGTTTTCATCCTCAAGTAGAAATGGACATCAATAGGTTCCTTGGAAAAAACATTCAATATATTACAAGGGGAAAATCTAAACACAGAGACAGAAATAATGATTCTAGAGTAAGAAGAAAGAATTCAGAAAACAACAGAAATTAACTATAAAATAAAATAAAGATAAAATCTATTTTATTTATTTTTAATAAAGATAAAATATATTTTAAAACTTCTTGGATTTTTTTCTTTTACATTATTATTGCAACATGTTTTACATATATAATTCAGTCACTTAAAGTAAACAATTCAGTCTTTTTAGAAATTTCCCAAATTATGAAGCCAACACTATGCAAACCAAACAGGTTCAAGTTTTTTTCATCCCCATAAGGTTCTTCCTTCCCATTTACTGTTAATCTCCTTTTCCACCCACTTCCCCAAGCAACCATTAGTTAGTCAGTTCAGTCGCTCAGTCGTGTCCCACTCTTTGTGACCCCATGAATCGCAGCACGCCAGGCCTCCCTGTTCATCACCATCTCTCAGAGTTCACTCAGACTCATGTGCATCGAGTCAGTGATGCCATCCGGCCATCTCATCCTCTGTTGTCCCCTTTTCCTCCTCCTCCCAGTCCTTCCCAGCATCAGAGTCTTTTCCAATGAGTCAACTCTTCACATGAAGTGACCAAAGTACTGCAGTTTTAGCTTTAGCATCATTCCTTCCAAAGAAATCCCAGGGCTGATCTCCTTCAGAATGGACTGGTGGGATCTCCTTGCAGTCCAAGGGACTCTCATGAGTCTTCTCCAACACCACAGTTCAAAAGCATCAATTCTTCGGCGCTCAGCCTTCTTCACAGTCCAACTCTCACATCCATACATGACCACAGGAAAAACCATAGCCTTGACCAAATGAACCTTAGTCAGCAAAGTAATGTCTCTGCTTTTGAATATACTATCTAGGTTGGTCATAACTTTTCTTCCAAGGAGTAAGCGTCTTCTAATTTCATGGCTGCAGTCACCATCTACAGTGATTTTGGAGCCCCCAGCCCCCCAAAAAAGTCTGACATTGTTTCCACGGTTTCCTCATCTATTTCCCAAGAAGTGATGGGAGTGGATGCCATGATCTTCGTTTTCTGAATGTTGAGCTTTAAGCCAACTTTTTTACTTTCCTTTTTCACTTTCATCAAGAGGCTTTTTAGCTCCTCTTCACTTTCTGCCATAAGGGTGCAATTCACCATTATTAGGTTTGTTTTTATTCCTTCCTATCTTGTTTTCTTTTTCTATTCTGTGCACTTAGATATTAATTTATAAGTAACATTTAAAAAATAAAAGTTATTTCAACCTAGAGAGGTGGGATGGGGAGGGAGATGGGAGGGTGTTTCAAAAGGGACAGGATATATGCATACCTATGGCTGATTCATGTTGAGATTTGACAGAAAACAACATTGTGTAAAGCAATTATCCTTCAATAAAAAAAATAAAAAGAACCAATTTAAAGGAAAGTCAAAAAAGAAAAAAATATGAACAGTATATCTACGTAAAAGAATATTTTCCAACCAGAGCAGTGCATTTTGGAAGATTTTATTGCCATTGGTAGATTTTATTACTCACACTATATGTGAGCATTTTTATCATGCTATAATTACAATGTTGTATCCTAATTTTCTCACTTCAGCTTTCATGACCATTCAACTATTAACAGAGACTTTAAAAGCTTTACCTTTAATAACTACTACATCATTGATTCTGATTCTTGATTTATTTAAGGCAATTCCATATTTTCAGATGCATTCATAAATGCACAGTGTATATCACCATATCAGTGTTCTGATTACAGACTATTTCTTTAGGCTAGATTGTCAAGTGAAATTTCTGGTTAGTGAAATTTATGAGATCTAAGGTCTTTGTTATGTGCCATTGGGTCATTTTCCATGAGGCTTATAATCATTCTATATGACAATACAGATTGGAAAGCAACACTTAGCAACACAAGTATTTCTAATCAGTTTGACATAATTTAGCAATCATAAGTTGTATATAATACTAGCACTATAGTGACATAGGAATTTAATTTTAAGATAGGTTTTAAAATACTTTTATTACATTTTTTAGATTAGAAAAGCTTAGATTCCATGGTATAATAATATACTTCACAGTTCACAATATTATTTTTTTCAATTTTAATCACATTTATTTCTTTCTAATTTTATAAGTAAGGAATGCTCATTGCAGACAAATAGAACTACATAAAAGCATGGTGTAAAAAAGAACAATCACCTAGAAACCCCACCCTTCAGAAATACCATTAGCATGTTGATGCATTTCTTCCATGTCTACATATTTTTTTTAATAATTGAAGTACAATTAACCTACAACACTATGTTATTTCTAAATGCACAATTCTTTTAACATTTCCACTAGATTTTATATTTGGTTGATCTACTATCTTTATTGTATATTTGCCTTTATGAATGAGATTTTTTTCTTTCATAGCTTTCATATTTAACTTTCTGTCCTTTACTTTTTTGCTTAGAGAAGTCCTTTTAACATTTCTTGTAAAACTGGTTTGTGGTGCTGAACTCTTTCACCTTTTTTTTGTTTCTGGAAATATCTATGTCTCTTTCTAATTTGAATTATAGCTTTGCTGGGTAGAGTATTCTTGACTGTAGGTTTCTTCCTTTCATCACTTTAAATATATTGTGCCATTCCCTTCTGCCCTGCAAAGGTTTTGCTAAAAGCTCAGCTAATGATCTTATGGGAGTTCCCTTGTATGTAACTAGTTGCTTTTAGTTTGCTGCTTTTAATCTTCTCTCTTTATCTTTAATTTTTGCCTTTTTAATTGTAACGTGTCTCAGGGTGGTCCCCCTTGGGTTGATCATCCCTGGGACTCTCTGTGCTTCCTGGACCTGGACTGTCTATTTCCTTTCCCAAGTTAGGGAATTTTTCAGCTATTATTTCTCCAAATGTGTTCTCTGCCCCCTTTTCCTCTCTTCTCCTTCTAGGATTCTGATAATGCAAATGTTAATAAGCTTAATGATGTCCCAAAGGTCTTTTAAACTATACTTTAAAAAAAAAAAAAGCTTTTTTTTCCTGTTCGGACTGCGTGATTTTTTACTACTCTTTTTTCCAGTTTGCTGACTCAGGCCTCTGTATCATCTAATGTACCTTTGACTCTGGCTACTGTAGAGGTTGCTGGCTGCTGCTCTGTCTAGGTTTGAGAGATCCCAGCATGGCTGGCTGCATGGACCAGAGAGTCCCCGGGCAGACCAGTTAGTGGATAGGGCTGGGTTCTAGTGTTAATGACAAAAGGAGGATTCCAACATGGTGCTTGCCAGCACCAGTGACCTTAGGGTATAATGAGCTCTCAAAAATGGATGCCACCAGTATCTGTGTACTCAGGGTATGTCCCAGTTGCCTCCTGCCAATCCAGGAGACTCTAAAAGATTGGCTAGTAGGTATGACCCTGGATCCTTCAAATTACTGCTTTTTGAATGTTGGAGGGTGTGAGGTTTGCAGATAACTCTTAAAGAGTAGAGTTCATTTCCCACAGCACCCCCACTCTCCAGAATGCAAGTTCCACTGGCCTTAAAGCTAGACTTTCTGGGAATCTCTTTCAGGACTCACCGGCTGGGGAGCCTATCATCAGGTTCAGGCTCCCTTCTCTTTAAAACGAATCTCTGCCATTTTGATTATAGTGTTTGTGGGCCACCTACCCAGGGTTATGGGACTTAACTGTACAGCATGTCTGCCTCTTCTACCCATCTTGCTCTAATTCCTTCTTTATATCTGTAGTTGTGGAAGAGCTTTCCTGCTAGTCTTCCGGTCGTTCACATCAGTAATTGCTCTGTAAGCAGTTGTAATTTTGGTGTGCCTGAAGGAGGAGGTGACCTCAGTGACTTCCTCTTTTGCCACCCTGGCCACACCACAATATTGTTTATTAAATTTGAAACATCTACCAGTATGAACAATAACAGTGTAACTGGTGGCTTAGGTGGCATTTCCTAAAATCGTCAATTGCCAGATTGGTTCAGATGCACATCTTTAGTACTCCCACAGTGCCTGCATATTATTATTCTTACCAGATTGAGTTTAAATGAATTTTTAACTAAAATGAATTTTTTCTTTTTATTACCAGCATATAATTAACACAAAAGAAGATATTGTTTGATTAATGCTTCCAATTCTAACATCAAGGACATAATGCCTACCACATGATTTACTTATGATGTTTATCAATACGAACTGAAATTCTTTGAATAAGTTCAGAGGAGTGTGAATTTAGGCCCTTTGCAATAATGATTTTGCTATATTTCCTTTTGTTGGGAGTGTGTATTTCAGAAATACTTCCATTCCTTTTTTTTTCTAATACGTTATTTTGAAGCCATGTTTTTCTATTACTTTAAATTTTTTAAAGAAGTAAAATCTACAGGATTTTAATAAATAAATTTTGGAAAATGAAATAGAAAATCATCACTTTTGTCACTGATTTTACCTAATACAAAAATACAGATTTGCAAATATTTGTTTACCATATATTGGGAATCAAAATTTCAACAAAGAATTTTCCTTAGAAATTACATAAATGAAAAATTCCTCTACGCATTTAGAACATAATTTTTATACTGATCTTATTTGGAATATATGAACTACTTAGAGCATTCCTATAATGCATACATGTGAACCTGTGACCCAACTGTGCTTGATCATTAGACTTTCTAAGCCAGTGATTTGGTGCTCACTTCCCTGGTGGCTCAGATGGTAAAGAATCTGCCTGCAGTGTAGGAGACCCAGGTTTTAACCCTGGGTTGGGAAGATCCACTGGAGAAGAGAATTGCAACCTACTCAAGTATTCTTGTCTGGAGAATTCCATAGACAGAGCAGCCTGGAGGGCTACAGTCCACGAGGTTGCAAAGAGTCAGACACACTGAGCAACCAGCACTTCGAGCACTTGGTTTCCATCTATAAGATACCATCTCCTCTCTGCCTTCCAGATTTCATAAAAACTTTTATCTGAGCATGGTCTCTTCCTGTTTTCAACTCCATTTTATATTTATTATTCTTTTTTCTGCAATTTTTTGTTATTTGGAGGGAATTTAAATGAGAAGTGAGGGAGATAAATTTGTTTCAGCTTTTCTCAATTGTTTTAAAAAAAAGAATATTTTAAGATTAACAATTGGGTACTTTTAATTATCAAAAGGGATTTTCTGATAAAATATAAAATGCAGCTAATCGTTGGTTTCTCAAACCATGAGACTTTTTTTTTTTTTTGAAGTAGGTCTTAATGGCCTTTTAAAGAAAATTATCTAACATATCTTTCTTCTTTGTTTTTATAGAGATTTGCTTGCTGACCAAGGGACGGCGCACTGCCAGTGTTCGAGCTGATACATATTGTCGTCTTTACTCACTTTCTGTGGACAATTTCAATGAGGTCCTGGAGGAATATCCAATGATGAGAAGAGCCTTTGAGACGGTTGCCATTGACCGATTAGATAGGATAGGTACTGTTTATTTTCTTCTTTACTTACAATTCACTCTTAATCTAGTAGTTGAGTATATATTTGCAGTCATAAGTCCCAAATGCTAGTTTACAGATTGCTTGTTAACTAGCATAGAAACAGCAATTAGTCATAGCCATATTTCTAGAAAGATCTGAGGCACTAACTTTCTCTTCTAAGTATTCTAGATTTGTTTATTCATCTCTGTTTTTACTAGCTACACAGTCTGATTTCCTCAGTGATACCAAAAGGTAAAAACAATGATTACAAATTCTAGATGGCATTAAAATAGAACTAAAACTACAATAGTATGAGTCTACATTACAAACTATATTTTATCACAAGTTTTCTTTTAAATTTTAAGGATCAACCTTATACTTATATTACAAATTGAAAATAATTGTGCATTTTACTTGTCACAGTAGAAACTTTAATGTTTGTAATACAGACTCACGCAGAAAAAGCCTTAATAGAAATGCCCACATAGATGCTTTATTTTCAAACATCAACTTATTTTAAAATCTTTTCTGCTCTCAAAATATTGATATATAAGGCCTTACTAGTTATACTAGTTTAAACATTTGAATAATTGCCATTGTAAAATTAGATCAGATTGGCTTGCTGTTAACTTCCCAAGATATGCTGGAACATTCTGATGTCAGAAGGTGGTATGCATTCATTTTCAACACCCAAATTCTCCTCCCCCACCAGACCCTCTCTGCTCTCTTTCCCAGCTTAACTCTACTAGTCTTCAAATTTCAATTTAAACATTTCCCTGTAGAAACCTATGACCTTCCACTCCTCCTTATTAGTTTGAGCACCCTGGATATGTTCTCCCATACCCGCGGGATGTTCCTCTATCACAGTACAGCTTTTATTATTTAAAGTGCTCTAGAGATGCTAAGCTTTATGAATGAAGAGATCATGTCTAATTCACTGTTACATTCACAGTACCTGGTACACAATGAATATTGTTGAAGAGAGTTAGGGAGGGATGAAGGAATCAATGAACTCAAAGGAGATGGGGTTGGGATTACTGAAAAGTAAACAAAGAGGTACTTCAACTGCATTCTTATTAAAGGTAAGGACTTGTGATTGATGTTATGGTTATGTTAGCTTTTCTTCTACACTTTACATCTTTCTTTTCCTCTATATCAGTAGGACAGAAGACTGCATAAGGATCTGAAATTTGCTTAAGAGAAGTAAAGGTAGTATTTGGACATTACCATTATAGACATAACAAGGGTTCCCAGGTGGCACAATAGTAATGAGTAATAGAATCCACCCGCCAATGGAGGAGACACAAGAGATGCGGATTCAGTCCCTGGGTCAAGAAGATCCCCAGGAGAAGGAAATGGCAACCCACTCCAGTATTCTTGTCAGGGAAGTCCCATGGACAGAGGAGCCAGGAGGGCTACAGTCCATGGGTTTGGAAGAAGTCAGACATGGCTGAGCACACATGCACACTAGACACAACACACATATTAAAAGCCATATTGATGACTTAGAGGCTGTAACAGGACCAAGTGTCCAGGAGACAGTGCCCATGAAAGACGTGAGTATTCCTGAAAGCATCTTTACTTAATTTGAAAATAACTTCCCTCTTTGTAGTACATGAGTGTTCACGGTAGAACCAGAGACTAATTTCTGAACATATGAGTTTTTTTCCTAAGCCAACTAGCCATATTTTGAAAAGCATTAAAATCAAGGTATTTTAACAGAGACTTTATGTTACTCTGATAGAGCATCTCTATCATATAATTTACTACAATTAATTTTTATAAGAAAAATTTGCATGAAATTATTTTCATTACATAATACAGGCAATAAAATTGCAAGTGAACACCAATATTTGCATTTTTAATCTTCACAAAATTCCAACAGTGCATTAAAAGTTATAGTATTTTTCCACAAGGGCCCAGATACTTAGATTATGCAATGTTAACTATTCACATGACCACAAAAACTATCCTTCTCACTTTTGGGGTCATTGCTTATAAATGCATATACTGTAGTTAAAGGGAATATGTTAAGTAAGAATTTATATTTTCTACTAATCTAGAAGTCTTTGTTCTTTGAGAAATTAGGACAATTCTGTAAAAAGAGAAGTAACTGTTCATATTATTTTCATTACATAATACAGGCATAAAATTGCAAGTGAACACCAATATTTGCATTTTTAATCTTCACAAAATTCCAACAGTGCATTAAAAGTTATAGTATTTTTCCACAAGGGCCCAGATACTTAGATTATGCAATGTTAACTATTCACATGACCACAAAAACTATCCTTCTCACTTTTGGGGTCATTGCTTATAAATGCATATACTGTAGTTAAAGGGAATATGTTAAGTAAGAATTTATATTTTCTACTAATCTAGAAGTCTTTGTTCTTTGAGAAATTAGGACAATTCTGTAAAAAGAGAAGTAACTGTTCATATTGGCAGTCATTTTAAATGATTGCCTTTCCCAGCAGCCAAGTAAATTATAACACCACATTTCTATTCAAATATATTCCTTGTTAGTTTAGATGTGATACTTCATTTAGTGACATGGCAAATTGATTTACGTTTCAGTTACCATATTTACAAAGGCATTATTTTATTGATGTCATTTAAAAAGTCACTAGTTTTCCCTTTTCATCCACGTAAAATTGATGCTAATTATTATTTTTCCAGAGAATGTCTTGTTAATGCAAACCAAAGACAATAGCAAGAAGAGATAGTGCTTATTGAGGTTCTAGAGGGAGCTAAGCACTTGCCATACATCAGTGCCCCCTTGATCCTCACAACAACCTCTCAGAAGAGGAAAGATTATGAAAAAGTTGTCGGTGTGGCTGCACATAAGAATCCCCTGACAAAACCTGATTAAAAAGTACCCAAATCTGGACCCTTGTCTGGTTTTTCTCATTTAGTTGTTAGGGCGCAGCTGGAAATCAGTAACTCTTATCTCTCCAGCAATGAGATAAATTCACAGGTAGAGCAGAGAATCACTGGTACAGGGCACTGGTCAAAAGCAAAGGCCTTTCTTTCTCAGACCTGCGTGTGACAGTCCCGCAGACATCAGAGTAAAAGGCAGCACCTGGTGCCACAAGGTGAGACCCGGGAGACTTCATTTCCAGCAAACACTCACATGACAGAGAAGCTGCTTGATAGTCTGTAGACAATGTGCGATCAGATCTACTGGCTCTACTGGGTTCCTTGCCCAGCTCTGTCACTTATTCACCATGTTTTGTTGGGCATTGGTCTTAATCTTTCTATGTTCCAGTCTCCTTTTAGGTGAAGTAGAATTATAAGCACACCTACCTCAAAGAGTTGAGGATTAAATAAAATAAATCTGCCAAAAGACAGGAAGCCCGGCGTGCTGCACTCCACGGGGTCACAAAGAGTCAGACAGGACTTGGCAACTGGAAAACAAAAGCCTTGGGCAGAGTGCGTGTCACAGAGTTTGTTTTCCATTGACCTTTCTTGAAAAAGGAACTTCACTCTGAAATCTTGCTGTCAGACCCATCCTGTTCCAAGTGCCCTGTTTTCTCTCAGGGCAGCCCTCAGGCTATTTCTTCGTTTCTCCCTTTCTTCAGTAAGATGGCTTTTGCCATGTTACAGACTTTTCAGCTCGACTCCTGTGGAAGGTAAGACTTACCAGAAAGATACAGGAAGCATGAGAGGCAGGAGGCGCGTTTCTGTTTGGTGTCTAAAGGTAAGTGCTCAACTTTTAAGCTTCTTCAGTGAAACACTGCCGTCGTCCTGTTTGCAGGAGCCCCTGGTGCTTGGAGTTGTCATCAGTCATTTGTAGACTCTCTAAGTGCCTATCTTCCTTTCGCTGACAGGGAAGAAAAATTCAATTCTCCTGCAAAAGTTCCAGAAGGATCTGAACACGGGTGTTTTCAACAATCAGGAGAACGAGATCCTGAAGCAGATTGTGAAACACGACAGGGAAATGGTGCAGCAATCCCTCCCCTCAATTACCCTCAAATGACAACCCTGAATTCCACCTCTTCAACTACTACCCCGACCTCTCGCCTGAGGACACAGTCGCCGCCGGTGTACACAGCCACCAGTCTGTCTCATAGCAACCTGCACTCCCCCAGCCCCAGCACCCAGACCCCCCAGCCGTCAGCCATCCTCTCGCCCTGCTCCTACACCACCGCTGTCTGCAGCCCTCCTGTACAGAGCCCGCTAGCCACTCGAACTTTCCACTATGCTTCCCCCACGGCCTCTCAGCTGTCCCTCATTCAGCAGCAGCAGGTTCAGCAGCCTCCGCAGCCCCAGCAGCCACCCCAACCTCCACAGACCCCCGGCAGCTCCACACCGAAAAATGACGTGCACAAGAGCACGCAGGCACTTCACAACACCAGCCTGACCCGAGAAGTCAGGCCCCTCTCGGCCTCGCAGCCCTCGCTGCCCCATGAGGTCTCCACCCTGATCTCCAGACCGCACCCCACTGTGGGCGAGTCCCTGGCCTCCATCCCTCAACCCGTGACCACAGTCCATGGCTCGGGCCTGCAGGCAGGGGGCAGGGGCACCGTCCCCCAGCGAGTCACCCTGTTCCGACAGATGTCGTCGGGAGCCATCCCTCCCCACCGAGGAGTCCCCCCGGCCCCCCCTCCACCAGCAGCCGCTCATCCGAGGGAGGCGCCCTCAGTCTTAACTACAGACCCAGAGGCAGAAAAGCCACGATTTGCTTCAAATTTATGATCCCTGCTGATTGTCAAAGCAGAAAGAAATACTCTAATGAACTGAGGCGCTTCTCAGATCTGATTTTATTCTATCTCCTGATAGATCCCTCTAGCCTACTATGAAGAGATATTTTAGACAGCTCTGGCCTACATGCAAAATGTAAAATATATATATATATATAAATATGCTATTAAATCTATATCTGAAAATCTCAAGAGAAGTTCAAAAGACTTGTTTAGCATTCAGTGTTATATGTCTTCAGATGTGTATAAGAGACAGTTGTAATACAGACTCACGCAGAAAAAGCCTTAATAGAAATGCCCACATAGATGCTTTATTTTCAAACATCAACTTATTTTAAAATCTTTTCTGCTCTCAAAATATTGATATATAAGGCCTTACTAGTTATACTAGTTTAAACATTTGAATAATTGCCATTGTAAAATTAGATCAGATTGGCTTGCTGTTAACTTCCCAAGATATGCTGGAACATTCTGATGTCAGAAGGTGGTATGCATTCATTTTCAACACCCAAATTCTCCTCCCCCACCAGACCCTTCTCTGCTCTCTTTCCCAGCTTAACTCTACTAGTCTTCAAATTTCAATTTAAACATTTCCCTGTAGAAACCTATGACCTTCCACTCCTCCTTATTAGTTTGAGCACCCTGGATATGTTCTCCCATACCCGCGGGATGTTCCTCTATCACAGTACAGCTTTTATTATTTAAAATAAAGGATTTCAAATGTTGTTGTAAGATTATTTATTTTTAATCTACTTTTACTTAATTCCTTTGATATATGTATTTCTCTATTTTATGAAGAGTTCTTGGATTCCGTGGAAACAAACCTCTGATTTTAAAAAGGCAACTCAAGTGAGCTGAGTAGCACCAATCAAAACTTCTCATTAGCTGTGTCTCTGCATCTAAATTGTTAGCCATTAATTACAGAGGATTAAATAGCAGATCCCATTTTCTAAATCTAAATTGTATTTTGGTGCTTTGAATTTTGAATTAGGTTAAAGAACACACCGTATGCTTGGCCATGGTAAGAGACTAGCATTGGCTATGATCTCTGTAGTCATAGAGATATGACTATCTCTAACCTCAAACATGTTCATTGATCTTTCAGAAAGCTGAAGGGATATTTCTCTTCAAGTGTTATCAGACTTTTACCAAGACTCAGTCAATGTTAGCTGTAAATAACTGTTTCAACCCAAATAAAAATAGTTCTTCTGTGCTGTATGAAGGTGAAAGTCATTGTTTAAGAATTTAGTTTTACTGCTTCACTTCAAAACTTAGAGTTTTAAATTTTACAAAACCTAATTGTGACAATTATTCAACTGTAATGCAATGGCTTGAAACCTACAATATTATTTTAACCTGCAATGTTTTATGCAAAATTGTATGCTTGGTTCTACAAATTGCTTGTATTATACCAAAAATCATTACTTTTCTTCTTTATTGCCATAATCAAGCATCTGAAAATAGGCCCTGCATGCTTAGGGGGAAAAAAAGTAGGTTCAAAGCAGTCATTGTAGGGGAAAGCTTACAGTATTTCTCATTTCTAGAAAAGTATAACCATTCATTAATTGCCTATCTTAAAATTCCTGTAAGGCTGACTTGGATCTCTGACTTAAGTCTAGAAGTGAGGTTTTCACTTTCATTTAATGTTATTATTATCTTTATCATTTAAAGACAATTTGTAAACTACAGCTTGATTTGGAGTTGCCAGTGTATTCTGTGTCTTTCACTGTAGTTGGTAGTTTACTGTGGTGTTAATTTAAAAAATAAATACACTATAGCATCATCTGTTGGGAACATACACTTGCTCTTTGTGTATTGTTAACCAAATGGTTAGTAAATCTTAAGGAATGTGGTGACTAACATAGCCCTTAGAAAGGAGGTTTGTTATTTTAAATGTGCTAAAAAAAATACAGACCTGGTGACATTAAGCAGGAGGTCAAAGTCAATGTCTGCGAGCATCGTTTTGTTTTTGTGTTGTTTGTATGTTTCCTTAACTCTGTTCATGATTTGTGAACATCTGCTTCTTCTCAAAGAAGTCCCTTAGAAATCATTTGTGCCTAACACACCCCTCGAATATGGTGGATGACTGGAACACAACTGGAAGATTCCCAATAACAGACTTCTATAAATAACCCAAGTTAAGAGAATGATCTAAAGTGGAGGTCTTCTGTATCTCTGACACTGGCAATGCATTTCAGAAGAATTTAACAAAGATCATGCACTAAATGGGGCAGGGCCTCCAGACAGACTTGAGAACAGAGAACAAAAGCAAAACTCTAAAAGGGATCTATGCCGCGTGTTATGCCTTTTATGGATATAATACTTATAATACCAAAATGAGTTGTTATGTTTAATTTCTAACAAATTCTAGCTTGTGTGAAAGGAATCCACAATGCTAGACAATGTGTAATCATGAACTTGCTGATGACCTGTGATGGAGTGTCAGGAGTGGTGTAAGAAAGGGATTGTTCAGTCTACCTAGGACCTATGGGGAAGCTGCAAGACCATTTACATATCAGTACAAAATTCCTTTATTTTATTAAAATACTGATAATTAACTTCAATTTATTAAGATCATTATTGGTCCTTTAAATTATTAAAGGTTTACATTTGATAGAACTAATGGGTTTGGTAGTGAAATATTTTTATATATATAAATGTTTGGTTTTTTTATTTTGAGCACTATTGAGAACATAAGCAAAATTGAATTGCATGGTCTTTCAGTGCAACCATAAAGTTTTTATTCACTTTGTAACAGAATGGACAAAAAAAAAGAACCCTAAGGTTTATATGTTAAACTAATAAAGTGGTACAGGGTAAATTATATACGTATATATGTATGAATATATATACTTAGGTTAAGAAGAAAATTGACTAACATTCCTGTAATATAAAAGTTCATTACTAGTTGAAAAGTGACCACTTTTCTCTGTACATAGTTAAGCCCATAAGTATGGAGTTTTAAACTGTACAGAAAGAAATGTATTACTGAAAAGATTGATCTTTCTGCTGCTGGGAAAATAGTAGAATGGCTGATTCTCACAACAACTGTATGATCAGGGATGAATTAGATAATTTCTTTTGTCTTTGCTCAAAGCCATACATATATAAATATATATAAAGATTGTTAATAAATTCAACAAAAAATAAACTAAAATCATGAATATTTTATTTTATCAATATACACTAGTCAAACATTTTATTTAAGAGTATAGATTTGCCTCTGTCTTTCTGTCTTTATATCATCAGACGTCCAAGAGGGCTTTCACTTGATAATCGTCATAAAATTAATTATAGATATTCTCTAACTATAGAAAGAAAAGAACTTAAATAGAACATGGATTTTCCAGCTATCCCTGTGTTTTTTTCTTCTTCTATACTGTACAAGTTGAGTTTTTTTTCTTCTTCACACTGTACTTTCTTAGCATGTGGTTTTATCCAATTTCAAAACACAAGTATTAGGTATGGGGATGAGAAATAATTGCCCTATAATTTACACATACAAACCTATTTTATGATAGCCATCAGTCTTCTAAAGACTGGATAGTGACAGAATCTCCATATGCAAATGAATTTTGAATCAGACCTAAAATCTTGAGACTTTAATTCTATATTACAATGAGTGAAGGATTCTCAAAAGTGTTAAGCAAAAATAGCAGGAGTGGAAATAGATTATAGTCATCAAATAAATGGCCTGTCTCCCTGTCTCTGTCACCGCTCCTTAAGTGAATGCTTCCTCACTTCCTGTAGGTGGCCATTTTTCCATTTACAAAAAAAGAACGTAACATCTGCAAGACACTACAAAGTACTCAGTCAAATTGCTAGAATTTACTAAGGGACTTGGGTGATTTAAACAATGTGATGTGTTTTGAATTTTAGATGTATTATTTCAAATCTTCAGTTATTTACACTTCAAAACGCAAACGATCTGTACTATCGTTCAAGACTATTTTTAAAGACTCCACCCCTCCTTTTTCACCTTGTGTGTTTATGTGTGTTAATTTCACTATGCTACTTTGCTGCTGTGGATCTCACTATCATCATTTCATCATTTACAACATTAAGCTCTTTAAACACGATTTCTGGCCCTTCTGCCTCCATCCTTCTAGAATGCCATGCATACCAAGTCGCTTTAGTCGTGCCCGACTCTATGCGACCCCATGGACAGCAGCCAACCAGGTTTCTCCATCCACAGGAGTCTCCAGGCAAGAATACTGGAATGGGTTGCCATTTCCTTCGCCTCCTTCTAGAATATATGCCTTGAAACCCAGGTGTGATTATTTTGTTTGTAACTACATGCTTTATTTGAAAAATTACTTATATTGTACAAGATGAATGAAATGAGATGCTTACAGGATAATTGGATACTGAGCATCAACAGCTGAAAGGAATGGTCAGAAATTTTTTAAAGTGTGACTGGCTGCAAGCACTGAATTGTTACTTGTATAACTTTGTTCACTCTGTCCTTTTTCCAGGAAAACAGGATGAAACAAAGATTTGCTGTATTCAGGGTTAGGTATACCTGCTACTGGCACTTGAAAGCAGTGACTTTCTTACATAATTTTGATTCCTTCCATTTTATAAAAATAGCATCTATGATTTATATACTGGCCAACAGTGAAGTTAAGCATGATGAGAATCTCTGCTTTTAAAAGAGAACAAAGAAAGTAGGAAGTACCTTGCCCAAATTCATGAAAGATTTAGAAGCAGACTGGCCGTATTGCTCCTCCTCCCATTTTGGAGTTTTCACCAGAAGCCACATCCCTTCCTTCACTGGGAACAATTGACATTTCCATTAATATGTCATTCTGTTCTTCATCATTTCCTTCATAGCTTTAGGGTGTGAAAAGCATGAACTTTTCTTTACTGGAAAAATTTTATGGCATATTCACAAATCTGCCCCCTGAAAAAGATAATTTTATTGCAATTGTTTAGAAGAAAATCTCAGTGATTTTGTAATACTTGATTGCTTTTCAGATTTGTTTACCCCCTCAATTGTACTGAGAAGGTATATATAGTTCTGAGTTCCTCAAAGTGTGATATTCAGGTATTTAACAAATGAAATATTTCATTTGAGAAATATTAAATAGTATTAAATGGATGAAAAACTAACATACTCTATATAGCATATAGTCTGTATATAACTCCATGCCAAAAATCAAGTCTTTATTAACAATATTGGCTTGTAAACAAGCATATGGAAAGATTCAAGTGATTACCCTTTTCACAGTAATTACCTTAAAACACTAAACATATATCACAAAGCCAGTAGAATGAATCAAAATATGTTTGACCCCCAGTTCAGAACAATCTAAGAACTGGCAGCAAGTTGACGTGAATATCCCCAACTGTGGTTTACCTCTACTTGATAAAAGTAAATTCCAATTTGGAAAGCAGTCAAAACTCATTTGAAGTTCAATTTTCTTAACACATAAATCCTGTAGTTTGGCATCACTTTTTCGGTCAAAAACAATTGTGGTCACTTGTATGTGTGTGGCTCATAAGTGATCTTTGAAGGCCTTCTAGGCATGGTCCATGACCCTTTAAATATGCATAGCTTCCCAAATTCAGACTGTCTAGATTCTAAATGTTTGCTTTCCTGGTGTCTCAGTGATAAAGAATCTGCCTGCCAATGTAAGAGACATAAGAGACACAGGTTCGATCCCTGGGTTGAGAAGATCCCCTGGAGAAGGAAATGGCAACCTACTTCGGTATTCTTACCTGGAAAATCTCATGGATAGAGGAGCCTAGCCAGCTATAAGTCTGGGATCTCAGAGTTGGAATGACTTAGCAACTAAACAACCATAGCTTTAAATCCAGCGTAAGCATCTGTTTTTACATTAACAGAAAAACAATGATCAAATCTATTGATTTATTTTGCATGATTCTTTTTGAAGGGATAATTATTTACCATACATATGACATCATATAATTCTGTGAATAAATGGTATTGAATTTTAATTTCTTCATATTTGAAACTCTCAGATAATAGCTTCTTAAACTGAAACCTATAATGAACACTTAGTCTTTCCCAAGTTAGTTTATTATTAGTCTTTACATAAATAACATAAACAGAAATCTACTCTATGATTTTGCTAATTATTCCAATATATGAATGTTTA
>SJYC01052305.1:0-16036 GCA_006408675.1 Madoqua kirkii
TTTGTGCTTTATATATATATATATATATATATATATATATTTAAATATTTATTTATTTGACTGCATTGGGTCTTAGTTCTGTGGCACTTGGGCTCCAGAGTGTGTGGGCTTTAGTAGCTGTGGCATGCGGCCTTAGCTGCTCCAAGACATGTGAAGTCTCAGTTCCCTGACCAGGCATCAAACCTGTCTGTGTCTTCTGCACTGCAAGGCAGAGTCTTAACCACTAGATCACCAGGGAAGTACCATGCTATAAATGTTTGTGGTAATGTATCATTCCATTTCATTTTAAGTACTATATGTCCTATATGGTGCTAGATACAGGGATCACAATAATGAAGAAGATAGTCAGCCCTCTGCTGGTTTGACATCTACAGATACAGCCAACCATGGATCAAAAATACTGAAAAAGAATTTCCAAAAAGCAAACCTTGAATTTGTTGTGTACCTGCCAGCTATTTAGGTAGCATTTATGTTGTACTTAAAGCTATCTACCTAGCCTTTACATGTTATAAGTAGACTTAAAGTGTATGGGAAGATATGTGTAAGTGAAGTCGCTCAGTCGTGTCCAACTCTTTGCGACCTCGTGGACTGTAGCCTACCAGGCTCCTCTATCCATGGGATTTTCCAGGCAAGAGTATTGGAATGGGTTGCCATTTCCTTCTCCAGGGGATCTTCCCAACCCAGGGATCGAGCCCAGGTCTCCCACATTGTAGACAGACGCTTTACCATGTAAATACACCATTTTGGAGTGTGAAGTCAAGTGGACCGTAGGAAGCATCACTACAACAAAGCTAGTGGAGGTGATGGAATTCCAGTTGAGCTATTTCAAACCCTAAAAGATGATGCTGTGAAAGTGCTGCACTCAATATGTCAGCAAATTTGGAAAACAGCACTGGCCACAGGACTGGAAAAGGTCAATTTTCATTCCAATCTCAAAGAAAGGCAAAGCCAAAGAATGCTCAAACTGCCACACAATTGCACTCATCTCACACTCTAGTAAAGTAATGCTCAAAATTCTCCAAGCCAGGCTTCAGTAAGTAATATGTGAACCATGAACTTCCAGATGTTCAAGCTGGCTTTAGAAAAAGCAGAGGAACCAGAGGTTAAATTGCCAATGTTCATGATCAAAAAAGCAAGAGAGTTCCAGAAAAACAACTATTTCTGCTTTATTGACTATGCCAAAGCCTTTGACTATGTGGATCACAATAAACTGGAAAATTCTGAAAGAGATGGGACTACCAGACCACCTGACCTGCCTCTTGAGAAATCTGTATGCAGGTCAGGAAGCAACAGTTAGAAGTGGACATGGAACAACAGACTAGTTCCAAATAGGAAAAGGAGTACGTCAAGGCTGTATATTGTCACCCTGTTTATTTAACTTCTATGTAGAGTACATCATGAGAGATACTGGGCTGGATGAAGCACAAGCTGGAATCAAGATTGCCAGGAGAAATATCAATAGCCTCAGATAGCAGATGACACCACCCTTATGGCAGAAAGTGAAGAAGAACTAAAGAGCCTTTTGATGAAAGTGAAAGAGGAGAGTGAAAAAGCTGGCTTAAAGCTCAACATTCAGAAAACTAAGATCATGGCATCAGGTCCCATCACTTCATGGCAAATAGATGGGGAAACAGTGGCTGACTTTATTTTTCTGGGCTCCCAAATCACTGCAGATGGTGATTGCAACCATGAAATTAAAAGACACCTACTCCTTGGAAGGAAAGTTATAACCAACCTAGACAGCATATTAAAAAGCAGGAAAAAAAAAAAAAGCAGAGACATTGCTTTGCCAACAAAGGTCCATCTAGTCAATGCTATGGTTTTTCCAGCAGTTATGTGTGGATGTGAGAGCTGGACTATAAAGAAGCTGAACACCAAAGAACTGATGCTTTTGAACTGTAGCATTGGAGAAGATTCTTGAGAGTCCCTTGGACTACAAGGAGATCAGTCCTGGGTGTTTGTTGGAAGGGCTGATGCTGAAGCTGCAATACTTTGGCCACCTGATGCAAAGAGCTGACTCACTGGAAAAGGCCATGATGCTGGGAAAGATTGAAGGCAGGCAGTGAGGGGGATGACAGAGGATGAGATGGTTGGATGGTATCACTGACCCAATGGACAGTTTGGGTAAACTCTGGGAGTTGCAGATGGACAAGGAGGCCTGGCGTGCTGAGGTTCATGGGGTCGCAAAGACTTGGACACAACTAAGCAACTGAACTGAATTGAACTGAGCACCATTTTGTATAAGGGACTTGAACCATCCTCTCATGTTGGTAGGGGAGGGAGGCCTGGAATCAATCCTCTGGATATCAAGGGATGACTGTGCTGCTTATGTCTTCATGGAGTTAAAGACTAATGGAGGAGACAAAGTAAAATTATAAATTTTTGTAATTTCAGTGATGGAAATAATACTGTTTTAAGAGATTAACAAAATCACCTTTGGTAGAGGTAGTTAGAGTTCTACTTGGAAGAGGATGTAGAAAGCCTTAAGAGAATGCCACTCCTATCTTAACCAGGAGAAAAAACTAGATAATTTATGTACTAAGATTCAAGATGCTAGGAAGAATTGAAGGCAGGAGGAGAAGGGGACGACAGTCTGAGATGGTTGGATGGCATCACTGACTCAATGGACATGAGTTTGAGCAAACTCTGGAAGATAGTGAAGGACAGAGAGGCCTGTGTGCTGCAGTCCATAGAGTCACAAAGAGTCAGACATGAGTGAGCGACTGAACAACAATAACAGTCTATATAATTACAGTTTTTCATGAGCACATCAGACAGGTAACGTTGCAAAGAAAAGTCAACTGAATCACAAAGTGATAAGCTCTCAAGAGGTGGACCATACCAGTTGTTCCATCTTTGAGCATGAGAGAAAGAGGTGGCCACTGTACAAACAGGTAAGAAATCAACTAAGATTTTAACAGATTCTGAAAGGCTAATTATGGGCTAGTGTGTCTGTTTGGAAGAGCTAAGAGTCTCAAAAAAGAGATCATATACTCAAGGGCCTACCCCAGTGCTTACAGCAAATGGGAAGGACAAGGGACCAGCAAGTCCCTGTCAGTAGTTCAGGCATGCAGGAGACTACTGCTGAGGGATACGTATGAAACCCTGCCCATTTACCCTGTACCCTTCTTTTGAAGGATGCAAAAGACTTAAGCTGCTGGAGGAAGAGCAACAAATATCACCCCCAAGGCCCCAGCAAAATCCAGTATTTCTGGGAGAGAATAAAAGCAAAACTCATCTGCTTCTGGGAGAACAAATAGGAAATGCTCTGCATTCAGGACCCAACCATTATTGCTGGAGAAGGAGTATAAGCAAGTAACCTCTGACCTCAGAGTAGGAACAGAAAAACCTGGCCCCAGGACACCACATGGATAACAAAAAAAGTCTGCTACCATTGGGAGATGGGCATGAAATTTACACAACAGTAGAATTCACATCATTTTCAAGTGCACCCAGAACAGTCACCAAGATAAAGAATATTCTAGGCCATAAAACAAACCTCAATCAACATGTAAAACACCTCAAATCATGTGGATTATGTTTTGTGACCATACCAAACTAGCAAAAACCAGTAACAGAAATCTGGGAAATACCCAAATAACCTCTGATGAAAGAAGTAAAGGGAGCAAAACCATGATCATAGAATGAAAGACTTAAGATATTAATATGGCCTATGGAATATTCCCCAGATTGGCTTACAGAATCAATGTAATCCCATTCAAATTCCTAGTGCTTTTTTTCATTAGACATTTATAAGATAGGATGCTAAAATATGTGAAATTCCAAAGACTCTATAATAGCCACAACAATTTGGAAAAAGAATAAAGTTGGAGGACTCAAAATACCTGACTTCAAAACAGCCTAGAGGTACAGTAGTCAAGACTATATGACAGTTTTTAGAATAGACATGTAATAGAGTCCAAGCTTGCTCTGCTCACCACACAACAGACCAATAAGTCTATAGATGAGATGTTGAGGCAAGTAATAAGACTTTATTTGGAAAGCTCACAAACCGAGAAGATGGCAGTGTCTCAAAGTAGCTATCTTATCTGGGTCTAGGTGCCAGGTTCTATTACAGAACAGAGAGTGGGAAGGTGAAGAAGTAAAGTAAAAAGGCCATTTACTCTTGCAAATATTTCCTGGAATGGCCAGCTGTGGGGAAGGGATATGTTAATTTCTTCCTTCTTGCTTCCATCCATCCACAGGTAGACGTGTTCCTGAACAAAGGCATTTTGATTTAACATTTAGGCAGAAGAGCAGGGTTCCCTGAGGCAGGCCACTGTATGAACAGTATCCTTTTAGTGAACAAAAACAAAGCTTAAAGAAACAGATCCAACATGAAGTCAAAATTGGCTCTTCCCTGTAACAGACATACAGATCAATGGAAGATAATAGTAAATCAAGAAAGACCTATAAATCTACCTTGAACAAAGATGCAAGCAAATGGAGAAATGATAGTCTTTTTTGTGATATTAAAATTTTTTTTATTGAGGTACAGTTGATTTACTATGTTGTACAATAAAGTGACCAGAAAGTTGGTATATATATCAACTTTAAAAAGTAGTCACAACCTAGAAGTTGAGGGTTATGTTTTATTTGGTGAGAATTTTTATATCTTCAAGCCCAGGAGATAGCATCTCAAATAACCTTGAAGAACTGTTCTAAAGAGGTGAGGGGAAGAGTCAGTTTATATAGAAGCTTGCAACAAGGGAGTAGGTAGTCTGAACATCAAAAGATTATTGTTACTTAAGGAAAAACATATCTCAAGGAGTTTAGTGCTTTTCTACATATGGGAAGATGCAAGCATCTGGGCCTACTGAAATCCTTCCTTTCATATGCACCTCAGCTATCTGGGGCCAGCATCCTGCGATTTGATTTTTCAGCTGCTGTCATTGGGTCACACAGAGTCGGACACAACTGAAGTGACTTAGCAGCAGCAGCAGCAGCAGTTCCTTGCTCACAGTAGGGAGTGGCGGCAGCTCATGGCAGCTGCCAGAAAGCAGGCATTGTTCTTCCTGGGTTCTGAAATTCTCATTTGGAGGGCCAATATCCTTGATGGCTGTGGCTTTCTTGTTTATCTTTACTGCAGGAAACTCCTTTTCGCAGTCCCTCGCCATAGTCAGAAATTTGATCAGTATTTGGGAGACATTTCATGACCATTTTTTGGGAGGCTCATATCAGATCAGGTGAAAGTTCTTGTTGATATGTCACTCCAGGTGTTAATTTCCAGATTAAGCCCATTGATAGGTAACAAAAGATTCTCTGGATCTTCTATCTTCTTACCTGTTAGGATCCAGGAGATACTTTCGCTTGTTGCTTTTCCCCATACCTAGAATCACACTGTTACAATTATTGATGTCAATACAGAACTATATCTCTGTTGTTTCAAGTTGCCTAGTCACCATTATATTTATTGGTGATGTGATTACACACTGTAAGAGACAATGATCTTATAAAATAGATATAAGTAATGTAGCTAGTAATGTTGACGAAGTATAGCAGAGAGACAACAGCATACACAATTTGGAAACAACAAAATAATGATTAGTATAACTGCTGCTGCTGCTGCTGCTAAGTCACTTCAGTTGTGTCCAACTCTGTGTGACCCCGTAGATGGCAGCCCATCAAGCTCCTCCGTCCCTGGGATTCTCCAGGCAAGAATACTGGAGTGGGTTGCCATTTCCTTCTCCAATGCATAAAAGTGAAAAGTGAAGTCACACAGTCATGTCCAACTCTTAGCGACCCCGTGGACTGCAGCCCACCAGGCTCCTCCATCCATGGGATTTTCCAGGCGAGTACTGGAGTGGGGTGCCATTGCCTTCTCTGTTAGTATAACTAGTTGTAGTCTAGTTGCGGTAAGCCATCAAGTTCAAAGGAGAGCCAGTTGGAGAAACCAAATTTTGGCAACAGCAAGTAGAGAGAAAGATTCATGTTTTATCTTTGTTTAAAAAGGCATACTTTATCAACTTGTTATAGTGTTGCAGGTAGGCGGACCCCTTCCAGGGCCCAAAACTAGGCTCTTGTCTAACCCTCAGAAATGAATTGTCTGAGGAGACACATGTGCTGACAAAGCAAGAGAGATTTTATTGGGAAAGGGCACCGGGGTGGAGAGCAGGAGGGTAAAGGAACCCATAGAATGGCTCTGTCACATAGTTTGCTTCCGGGTTGTCTTTAGCCAGTCATTCTGACTCAGAGTCCTTCCTGGTGACGCACACCTTGTTCAGCCAAGAGGGACACCAGAGAGAAGGATTCTGAGAGGTGGTCGGACATGTGGTGTCTCCTTTTGACCTTTCTCAAACTCTTCCAGTTGGCGGAGGCTTGTTAGTTCCGTGTTCCTTCCCAGGACCTCCTGTCATAAAACAACTCATGCAAATAGTTACTATGGTGCCTGGCCAGGGTGGGTGGTGTCAATCAATGTGCCTCCCCTAACAATAGCAAAAGAGAAAAACTGTTAACTGGAGAACAGATTCATGTACTATGTTTTCCAAAGTCAAAGTTATATTTATCATTTCATTCAGTCCCATGTAATTGATTCCTTTGATCCACTTGAAGTAATCAGGTTTTCCATTAGAGTCTGTCATTTGTTACTTTAGGCATTACCTAAAGGCTATCAGAAACTTACGTCTGTTTAAATAGGTTCTTTTTATGAGTCTTCTTGAAAATCTTCATTTTGTAAAAGCAGTGTAAATTATAATAGTCTACAGAGGACAAAACTTAAAATAGCATGATTAAAGATTTGAGTTCAATGTAATTGGGAAACTTAGATATTTCTGCAATACATAACATTTTAGGATGGTCACTAGAATTGTGACTGATAATACTGTATCAGGACATATCAGATGTTAGGGATTTCATATAAAGTTTGGGGATATCTATATTAATAACATTTATCCATACATTACAACCTAAAGTTTACCTCCAGTCACTTAACAATATTTCTGAATTAAAGATACCAAATAATCTTAGCTTAACATTTTTCTCTGGGATGTCTCAGGGAGGTTTCTTTGAAGCATCCCAGAGTTTCTGGAGGCTGGCTATAAGAGCTTTAGTTAGATTTTCATATTTGGGAAATTTGTTACAAATATCAAAAATATTTTTAAAAAACAACAGGATCACTGAAACAATATTTAACCAAAATCACAAAACAGTGAAAAGAAAAACAAATATAGATCACGTAAGGGAACAGAAACTCACATAATTTGTTATCAGAAATAAACACTTCTAACAGAGTAGTTCTAACAAATTCCAGTCCTACAGTAGCTCACTTAACAAAGTCCATTTAGTTAACTTTATTATTATTTTTTTCCTCAATATATATCTGCAAGTTTTATTTTTTTTAAATTTTATTGTTTTATTGAAGAACAGTTGATTTATATACTGTATTAGTTTCTGATTGATGGCATAGTGGTTCAGTTTTATATTATTTTTCTTTTTTTTCTTTTACTTTCTTTTACTTTAGTTAATCTTGACTATGTAAAAAACCTTTTCCTCAGGGTTCCTTTCCACAATTGTCTAGACCGTCTCCCATTTTCTATGCAAATAAAATCAAGCAGCTCATTCTTTTTCCTCAATAAAATGTAATGCCATTTCTCTTATCTGTTTTAGTGAAAACACACATTCTACTTTTTACTATACTACAAAGTTACTGTATTATTCCTAATGGCTGTAATTAAGTTAGATTCCTCAATTCTTAAAACCTAAATTTTTAGTAAAGCTAAAAAGTAAGCAATTATGAACTGTCTTTACGTTGGCATTCTGTAGGCTGGTGAGCACAAACACCAGTGATAGTTTCTAAAAACATTTGTTTTCTTGTAGAGAACATCTCAGGATGACACCAAATATTTTCATTAATAATCCTAAATACCTTTAAGTTTCTCAGTTTGGTAACTGATATCTTTTTAACTAATTAAAATAAACATCACATAACACAATTTTAGAACTTTAAGTCAGCAAATATCTGGAAAGATCGTTTTAAGTAAACATTTCTAAAATATATTTATTTTAAAGAGTTTATACCAAAGTTCTAATCTCATTTACATTTGAAATTTCATCATGTTATTTTTTCTTGTAAGATATCACATCTAAATTTAATAGAGCTTTTTATAAATCCAAGTCTAATAATACTTTTTAGAGATAGGGATATCTCACGTGTATAATGTGTACACAGATATAAACAGGCAAACTAGAGATCACATTGCTTTATTTAAAAGCTTAGCTGAGAATCAGGTATTACAATATAAACTTGCTAGTTTACAAACAGTTGGAATATATTAAAGTTGCTTGCTCTGATAACTAAGGCTTACTATTTGTAAGGTTTGACTGAGGGGGGATTCCCAGCGGTTTGAGTTTTAAAACCACCAATTTTTTCCCCTTGGATTTAGGTTTTGCCTGCTTGAATTAATTCAGGTCCTTGTGGCCTGTATTTATGTTTCTGATTTTTAGACATTTACAAGAGAAAGACAGTTGCTTTCAGTTCCTCAAAGAACAGTTCTGTTACCTAAAGATATTAAAATCAGTGACAAGGTTTTTAACTAAACTGAAATTTATTTTATGAATTTTAAAATACATCTAGATTTTTAGAGCTTAAATTTATCATGTCTTCACAGGTTTGTATGAGGCATTCAGCAAACACATTTGTAAGTTTATAAATTAAACCCAAAGCAAAATCACTATTTTTATTAGCCCTTGTACGTTAGTTTCCAGTTTTATTTATATTGTATGGTTCAGGTAACTCTATTGACTTCCTCAGTATGTTCAGTTAATATTCCTTTAGTGACAGTCTATATGCCTTGCCTTATAACAATGGTAGGTAGTTAGAATAGGAAAAAGGAGTCCCAAATGGCAGAGGCTAAAAGACAAAGGGAAAAGCCCACGGAAAGGGAACAAAGTAAAAATCTATGGACTGGGGTGAGACCCTCAGTGAAACAGATATGTCTCCTTCCTTAAGCAACCTGTCGATCCCCCGCTCCTGGGAGGTCACCATACTGATGACAAACTTAGTGCAGACAGCCAACCTGCATACCGCGCCGCAGCCCAGAACTCCAGGGCTCAAACGATCGCATGCTGGGGAACTAGCGCCCCGTGAAACATGTCTATCCCGCAGTGTAGTTGCTGCTGCTGCTGCTGCTAAGTCGCTTCAGTCGTGTCCAACTCTGTGCAACCCCATAGACAGCAGCCCACCAGGCTCTTCTGTCCCTGGGATTCTCCAGGCAAGAATACTGGAGTGGGTTGCCATTTCCTTCTCCAGTGCATGAAAGTGAAAAGTGAAAGTGAAGTCACTCAGTCGAGCCTGAGTCTTAGCGACCCCACTTATTGCAGCCCACCAGGCTCCTCCATCCATGGGATTCTCCAGGCAAGAGTACTGGAGTGGGCTGCCCATTTAAATATACCGATTTATATGCTTTTATCAAAATTCTGTTAACTTTTACACCTTTAACTTTAGTTTTATTAGGATCCCATCAATAAGCTTTGGTCTCTAAGAGGAGTTTTAGTTTTGTTCCCTGTCCATTTTACTTTACATAAAAAGCTCTGAAATCCCCAGAGTGAGGTTGAGCCAAGAAGTTCAGGCCCTTTGGCCTAACTGTCTCAAATAGTTAAATAGTGTAAAATTTTCAAGCCCCTTAAATATATAACTTAAAATTGGGACTTGGGCTTTTAATGTTGCAGAACAGTAGGGTGTCCTTTTTGGCTCATTTAACCTTAGGTAGGGGGCACAAATGGTCTCTGCTGGTATCAAGGCTCCGGATCCTTGTAGAGTTCATGTAGAGGAGGGGAATCTGCTCTGGGTCCCTTCATGGGTCAACAAACTGTTGACTTTAAAAAGTAGTCACAACCTAGAAGTTGAGAATATGTTTTATCTGGTGGGAATTTTTAGGACTTCGAGCCCAGGAGACAGCATCTCATGTAACCTTGAGAGAACAGTTCTGAAGAGGTAGGGGGAGGAGTCAGGTTATATAGAAGCTTGCAACAAGGGGCAGGTAGTCTGAAGATAAAAAGATTATTGTTAATTAAGGAAAAACAGATATCTCAGGTTAACAAATTTAGTGTTTTTCTATGTGTGGGAAGATGCAAGAGTCTGGGTCTACTGAAATCCTTCCTGTCAGTTATCTGGGGCCAGCACCCTGCGGTTTGATTTTTCATGTCCTAGGGAACAGCAGCAGCTTGTGGTGGCAGCTCCGTGGGGCTGGGTAGCAGGCATTGTCCTTCCTGAGCTCAGAAACTCACATGTGGGGGCTAGAATCCATGATGTCCCTGACATCCTTGTTTATTAATATAACAGAAAATGCTCCATTTCTCTCTCTCTCTCTCTCTCTCTCTCACACACACACACACACACACACACACGCACTGTCTTTCAGATTCTTCTCTGTGCTATACAGTAGGTCTTTGTTATTTATCTGTCTTATATGAAATGAAGTCTTTTCAACAAATGACTCTGGAACAATAAGACATACACAGGCAGAAAAAAAAAAAACAACTTAACCTTATCTCATACCATGTACAGAAATTAAATCACAGACATCAATGTAAATCTAAAATTGTGAAAGTAAACAAAAATCTTTGTGACTTTACATAGGCAAAGACTTCTTCAATAAAACACAAAAGCACTGAACATAAACAGAAAAAAATGATAAAATGACCTTCATTAAAATGAAAAACTACTCTTTGAAAGACATTGTTGAGGATATCAATAGATAACACACATACTGGAGAAAATATCTGTAAGACAATTATCTGACTAAAGGACTTACATCCACAATATATAAAGAACTCAACTCAATAATGAGATAAATGCTCCAACCAAAAAGTATGAGTGGTAAGTAAGTATATGAAATTGATGCTAAAAAACATCGGTTATGGGCCTTCCTAATGGTCCAGTGGTTAAGAACCCACCTTCCAGTGCAGGGGATGCTGGGGATGTGGGTACTAAGATCCCACATGCTGTGGGGCAACTAAGCCCTTGCGTTGCAACTAGAGAAAGCCCACGGACCACAACAAAGACCCAGGATGGCCAACATTTCTTAAAAAATAATCAGTTATTAGGCAAATACAAATGAGAACTTCAGTGAGATATTATGCTTATTATAATAGAGTCTGGAAACTATTCTGAGGACTTGGCATTTAAGCTAAAACCTGAAGGATGAAGATACTTTAGCTATGTGATTTGTTGCATTTTAAGAGAGGAACAGTATGAGAAGAGTCCTCCAGGTAAGAAAGACTGGCAAATTCATGGAAGTGGAGAGACCTGGGTTGTTTGAACACAAAGTGAGGTTAAAGAAATTGATTAAGTCCAGATCATTTAGGAGTTTACAGTTCATGTTTAAGGAGGACAGATTTCAATGCACTGAGAAACAAAAGTATAGATGCTAGTGATCTGATTTATATTTTACATTTACTTTAGCTGTGACATGGGGATTGGTTGAAGATGTGAAGAGGCAAAGCAGAGAATCAATTAAGGAGGCTGTAGCAGTAAGACAGGTGAAGGGTTGATGCCATTTGAACTAGGGTTACACTGTGGAGGGACCTGTAAAAATAAAAATGAAGTTTAATATACACCTTCTATTTCTGTAACTCAGCTTGCTCCTTGCATTACCATGTTGATCACGTAGTTTCAGGGAAATGGAAACTTACAATGTTAAGAACTGAAGCTTATCTTCCCCCTGCTTTTCAACTGCTCAGCCCCTGTAATCTTGCTTAGCCATACTTGTCTGTGAAGGTCAGGCAGTTCCCTGACACTTCCCCATCCTGCATGTCTGAAGTATCCAATAGAAGATATAGAATGCAAATCTGGAATTGGGACAGCTAAGAGTCAGAAATGACTGAGTGACTTCACTTTCACTTTTCACTTTCATGCACTGGAGAAGGAAACGGCAACCCACTCTAGTGTTCTTGCCTGGAGAATCCCAGGAACAGCGGAGCCTGGTGGGCTGCTGTCTATTGGGTCGCACAGAGTTGGACACGACTGAAGCGACTTAGCAACAGCAACAGCAACAAAAAGGAGCTGTATACAGTCTGGGCTCAGACCTTGGAATGTTAACTCCTTTGGGCCCATTGGCTTAATAAACTTGAGTTCTCCAACTCTCTGAGTGTTGCTTGGTTTCTCCACAGCCAGTTTCTGCAATACCACCAGTGCATATTAAGAAAAAGGGACTCAAAGTTGAATTTGTTGGATTTTCTAAGGAACAAAATGGAGGAATTAAGGAGGATGTTTAAGTTTTTGTCTTGACTGAGTATGAAGATATTAGTGCTACTACATGTGATGGGGACAGAAAGGAGGGACAAGTTTAGAGGAATGAAATTTCTGTTTGAACACTTGAGATATGGAATGCCTAAGAGAAGTCCAAATGGAAATGCTTAATGCATATTTTAATGAGTAATGAAATCTGTAGTTCAAAAGTTGTCCGAGCTGAAAATCGGGGGTGTTATAACCAATATAGATAACGTTTAAAGTTATAGCAATGAATGAGATCACTTTGAGAATTTTTAAAGGAAATTAAGAAGGTCTTCAGGGAGGGGGAAAGAACAGCCAGTATGTAGGTAGAAATCTGGGGAGAGTGGTGGAAGTCAAGGGAAGAACAGAATGTTTAAAGGAAGGAGATATCATCTGTGTGGAATGCTGTCAAGGGAACTATTAATAGTAAGAGGACAAGGATTTCTAATGGAAGCAAGGAGGTATAGCTGGTTTTGATAGTTGGCTTAAAGCTCAACATTCAGAAAACGAAGATCATGGCATCCAGTCCCATCACTTCATGGGAAATAGATGGGGAAACAGTGGAAACAGTGTCAGACTTTATTTTGGTGGCTCCAAAATCACTGCAGATGGTGACTGCAGCCATGAAATTAGAAGACGCTTACTCCTTGGAAGAAAAGTTATGACCAACCTAGACAGCATATTCAAAAGCAGAGACATTACTTTGCCGACTAAGATCCGTCTAGTCAAGGCTATGGTTTTTCCTGTGATCATGTATGGATGTGAGAGTGGGACTGTGAAGAAGGCTGAGCGGCGAAGAATTGATGCTTTTGAACTGTGGTGTTGGAGAAGACTTTTGAGAGTCCCTTGGACTGCAAGGAGATCAGCCTTGGGATTTCTTTGGAAGGAATGATGCTAAAGCTGAAACTCCAGTACTCTGGCCACCTCGTGCGAAGAGTTGACTCACTGGAAAAGACTTTGATGCTGGGAAGGATTGGGGGTGGGAGGAAAAGGGGACGACTGAGGATGAGATGGCTGGATGGCATCACGGACTCGATGAACGTGAATCTGAGTGAACTCCGGGAGATGGTGATGGACAGAGAGGCCTGGCGTGCTGCGATTCATGGGGTTGCAAAGAGTCAGACACGACTGAGCGACTGAACTGAACTGAGCTGATGATGGCGCAAGCCAGCATGTACTGTGAAGATCAAATATGATGATGATAGAGCTTTCAGCAAAACTGCTTTTACAGAAATGGGTTGGTAGCTGTGGTGTTGTGGAGACAGTCATGTTTATGTCTATGAGAGTAGTCCAGTAATCAGACTGGTGATTCAGGAGAGGATACAAGCAGTGGAGCAATCAGTGTTATGGTAAATGAAGCAATTGAAAGAAAGCCTCATGCTTTATACTTACTTGCTTATCAGCCATTTCTCACAGTAATTTTGTAAAAAATGATTAGGTCTACCAAAATAAGTTTCCAGATAACACTGGCTCCAGAAACCAGGAATTATCTGGTTTCTTTCCTTACATGCTTAACTACATAGCTTCCCTCAAGCATTTAGAAACCATCAAGTGTGAGTGTGAAGTCGCTCAGTCGTGTCCGACTCTTTGCGACCCCATGGACTGTAGCCCACCAGGCTTCTCCGTCCATGGGATTCTCCAGGCAAGAATACTGGAGTGGGTTGCCGTTTCCTTCTCAAAGGCTTTCTCTAATCTTTCCTAGGAGTGTGAACTTAGCTGTCCCTAGAATATGATACTCCTATAGATGCGAGTCCTGTTATTGCTTTGGGGGCTTTGCTGAGTTGCACTGTAACTGTTAGATCAGGTGATGCATATGGGAAATCTGCCTGTGCTGGTATCATCTCAGTGCACATCTTTAGGTTTTCCTATTCAGGGTGTATTTAGGGCACTGGCAGAAAAACACCTGTTTGACTGTAAGGACTGGACTAGTGTTACAGTGACAGCTCTCTATGTGGGGATGGGATTTGACTTTGTCCGAGATAGAAATAAAAGCAAATACCACCCCTGTCTTGGTTTGCGTTTTCTCCAAAGCATAGCCTGAAACTGGCGCTAAGATGTGGGTAGTTGGGAGGTGATCTCAGGAAGAACAAATAAGTGAGAAGATGGAGAAAGGGAGATAAGAGAGGCCAGGCAAAATGAGATGTAATGAGTGAGCAGGTTTCCTCTTGCTGGAGACTTCTGAGATGCTTTGTGGGACATGTCTTATATTGTCCTAGCACAGGAGAAGGCCCTGGGGCATTTATCATCCCAACTTCCTGGGCCTGGCTCCAGGTAATAGATCCTCCCTTAAGTGCCACACCTTAGCACATAGGTGCACACACACACAACCACACACACACAAGCAAGTAAGAAAGGGCTTAGGGAGAGATGCTGTCTGCATGCCAGGATGCCTGCCACTGGCACAGGTGGATTCATGTGGGCCAAAGAATATGAGATGGGGGATCAACTGCTGCTGCTGCTGCTGCTGCGTCACTTCCTTCGTGTCTGACTCTGTGCGACCCCATAGATGGCAGCCCACCAGGCTCCTCTGTCCCTGGGATTCTCCAGGTAAGAACGCTGGAGTGGGTTCTCCAAGGCATAAAAGTGAAAGTGAAGCCGCTCAGTCATGTCCAACTCTTAGCAACCCCATGGACTGCAGCCTATCAGGCTCCTCTATCCATGGTGTTTTTCCAGGCAAGAGTACTGGAGTGAGGTGCCATTGCCTTCTCCAGGGCATCAACAGCCCTTGTTGTTGCTGCTGCTGCTAAGTCGCTTCAGTCATGTCCGACTCTGTGTGACCCCATAGATGGCAGCTCACCAGGCTCTGCTGTCCCTGAGATTCTCCAGGCAAGAACACTGGAGTGGGTTGTCATTTCCTTCTCCAACCCTCCAAATCTACGTATTGCAAACTTACTCCCCTGAAGACATGCAAGAAGAGTTTTGTTTGTATTTGGCCCAATTCTGTGCACTCCTGAACTGAAATGGTTTCTTTGTCCTGTCCATGTAACTGTTCCTTTATCAGCCAGCAGTGTTGTAATTGATCAAGGGACTTCTGGACAGTAAGTATCCCTGATGAGGGTTGATAGAATGGCAAACAAATACTCTTTAGTTCTTTTTCCTCCTTTAAATGATCATATGTCTCTCCAAAGGGACTTTGAAAAATGTGAACACCACCACTAAAATCAAAGCAAAGCAATCTAGGGCTTGTGAAAAAGAAAACTGATGTCCATTTCCCTGCTGAGCCTGGGTTCTCAACGATGCACCCACAGTCAGTTGCTGAACTTCTGCTCTACGTAACTCCCCTGGAATTGAAGGCAACTTTTCTGCATGTGGGCCTGTGGAGAGAGGCTCTGTGACAATTGTAGACTCAAAATAAAATAAGAATCGCTATACTCATTGGCTTGCCAAGGCACCATTCCTACTTCACTTATTTATTTCATGTGAAGGATTCAAGAAAGGCAAGAATACCCATTAGATGGAGAGAAGAAGCCTGGCTGCCCAGACAAATCCCCACAGAGAAGTGAAACCCCGAGGATGTAACCCTCTCTTGCTCCAGTCCAGCCTTTCAGTTTTACAGTTTCAGGGTTGGACTTCTGTCCACTCAGAGGGTGGACAGCTCCCTGGGCACAGCAGATTATAATGGAGAAGGCTGCTTGGTAAGCAAGAAACCAGAGCGAAAGAATAAAGTTCAGGATTTGCACAATCAGTGGCCCATGTTCTTACAAGTATGGTGGGGATGTAGCTGGTTTAGGCAGAATTCATGCACTCAAACCACATCTTATTGCTCTATGATTAAATGGGCTTTACCAACGTTTTGCCTCAGAATTTTTTTTTTTTTTTTTTTTT
>SJYC01052307.1:0-15831 GCA_006408675.1 Madoqua kirkii
TGAACTGAACTGAACTGAAAACAATATAAGTATCTGTGGACTTCTTTTCCAGAAGCTTACAAAGAACTACCCAGAAAAACATGCATTTTTTTTTCTGCTCCCAAAGTCTGCTCTAAAATATAGCCAAGATATTTTCAATTTTGCTATAATATCTGATGTATTGCTGATGTGCAATATACACGAAAGAACTACTCAGTTTTACAAAGAGGCTGCTTCTGTTCAAGTTGACTTTATTTTCTGCTGGGATTTTACCATCACTGCTTCATTTTTATAGTTTCCATCTCATATTTGAATTTTGTGTTTTATGTATATGTGTGATATTTAAACATTTTATGATTAACGTGCCATATATTATGCAAGCATATAATACACTTAAAATTTGCAACAGTTTCATATCACTATATTGCTTGATTGTTTTAGTACATTATAAGACTAACTGTAACTAATAAACAGTTTTGAAGTGTCCAAAAAAAAAAAACTGCCTGCTGGACTTCCTCATGGTTCAGTTCAGTCATTCAGTCATGTTCGACTCTTTGTGACCCCATGAACCACAGCACACCAAGGCCTCCCTGTTCATTGCCAACTCCCAGAGTTCACTCAAACTCATGTCCATTGGGTCGGTGATGCCATCTAGTCATCTCATCCTCTGTCATCCCCTTCTCCCTCCTTCAATCTTTCCCATCCTTAGGGTCTTTCCAAATGAGTCAGCTCTTCATATCAGGTGGCCAAATTATTGGAGTCTCAGCTTCAACATCCGTCCTTCCAATGAACATCCAGAGTGATCTCCTTTAGGATGGTCTGGTTGGATCTCCTTGCAGTTCAAGGGACTCTCAAGAGTCTTCTCCAATGCCACAGCTCAAAAGCAGCAATTCTTCAGTGCTCAACTTTCTTTATAGTCCAACTCTCACATCCATACATTACTACTGGAAAAACCATAGCCTTGACTAGATAGACCTTTGTTGGCAAAGTCATGTCTCTACTTTTAAATATGCTGTCTAGGTTGGTCAAAACTTTTCTTCCAAGGAGTAAGCTCATTTCATGGCTGCAGTCACAATCTGCAGTGATTTTGGAGACCCCAATAATAAAGTCAGCCACTGTTTCCCCATTTATTCGCCATGAAGTGATGGGACTGGATGCCATGATCTTCATTTTCTGAATGATGAGCTTTAACTCAACTTTTTCACTCTCCTCTTTCATTTTCAACAAGAGGCTCTTTTGTTCTTCTTCACTTTCTGCCATAAGGGTGGTGTCATCTGCATATCTGAGGTTATTGATATTTCTCCTGGCAATCTTGATTCCAACTTGTGCTTCTTCCAGCCCAGCATTTCTCATGATATACTCTGCATAGAAATTAACTAAGCAAGGTGACAATATACAGCCTTGATGTAGTCCTTTTCCTATTTGGAACCAGTCTGTTGTTCCATTTCAGTTCTTACTATTGCTTCCTGACCTGAATACAGATTTCTCAAGAGGCAGGTCAGGTGGTCTGATATTTCCATCTCTTTTAGAATTTTCCAGTTTATTATGATCCACACAGTCCTAATAAACTAAGCCTTTGGCATAGTCAATAAAGCAGAAATAGTTGTTTTTCTGGAACTCTTTTGATTTTTCATGATCCAGCAGATGTTGGCAGTTTCATCTCTGGTTCCTCTGCCTTTTCTAAAGCCAACTTGAACATCTGGAAGTTCATGGTTTGCATATTACTGAAGCTGAGTTTTCCAAATTTGCTGGCATATTGAGTCCAGCACTTTCACAGCGTCATCTTTTAGGGTTTGAAATAGCTCAACTGGAGTTCCATCACTTCCACTAGCTTTGTTCATAGTGATGGTTCCTAAGGTTAACCTGACTTCACATTCCAGGATGTCTGGCTCTAGGTGAGTGATCATACCATTGTGATTATCTGGGTCATGAAGATCTTTTTTGTGCAGTTCTTCTGTGTATTCTTGCCACCTCTTCTTAACATCTGCTTCTGTTAGGTCCATACCATTTCTGTCCTTTATTGAGCCCATCTTTGCATGGAATGTCCCTTTGGTATCTCTCATTTTCTTGAAGAGATCTCTAGTCTTTCCCATTCTATTGTTTTCCCTCATGGTATATTGAATAAGAATCTGCCTGCCAGTGTAGGAGACATAGGTTGGATCTCTGGTTTGGGAAGATTCCACATGCCACAGAGCACCTGAGCCCCTGAGCCACAACTACTGAGCCCACAGTAGCTAAAGCCTGTACTCTGCAACAAGAGAAGCCCACGCACTGCAATTAAGAGCAGCTCTCTCATGCCACAACTAGAGAAGGTCTGAGCACAGCAAAGAGCCAGTGCAAGCTAAATTAATTAATTAATGATAATTTAAAAATGCTAGCTGCTTGTCAACCCTAACAGGACAGGTGTACAGAGAGGCTGTGCAGGAGTGCATCATGCGGCCTTAGGAGCTGTAGCCTCTGCCTTGTGCAGTGGAGAATCAGGAGAATTGGCTGTCCATAGCAAGCAAAATGGACAATGATGCAGCAGTGCTTTGATGTTAAGTTTATTCATTCATTTAGCACTTCCTTTGTGTCCTGGCACTGTGCTTGGTGCTGGAGATGTGAAGGCAAATAACATAGGTTCCATGTCCTGTAGGGACTCTTATGTAGATGGGAGGAACAGCAAATTAGAGCATATTATGCCAAGTGTTAAAATAAAGGTAAGAATCAGGTGACTTGGGAGTACTGTATGTTGGGAGAGAGAAGGGGAAAAGGATGAGTAGGGAGCAGGAGTTTTTCAAGAAGACAAGGTGGAAAATGAAATGAGGTCAGGAACTATTGTCCCTTAACCTTGGGGCCTGGGCACATCAGAGAAAAGGAAGAAATGAGACCATGAAGGAAGGGGGTAGGTGGTGAGGACCCACGTGCATTAGTTTCCTAGGGTTGCTATGACAAATTATTATAAATTTGATGGCTTAAAACAGTAGAAATTTATTCTTTCAGACATAGAAGGGAACTCTCTTACACCATTGGTGGGAATTTAAATTTGTAGAGCCACTATGGAAAACAGTATGGAGGTTCCTTAAAAAAACTAAAAATAGAGCTACCATATGACCCTGCCATCCCACCCCTGGGCATACATCTGGAGAAAAACATAATCTGAAAGGATACATGCACAACAGTGTTCATTGCAGCACTGTTTACAATAGCCAAGACATGAAAACCACCTAAATGTGCATTGACAGAGGAATGGATAAGGAAGATATGGTACATATACACAATGGAATATTATTCAGACATTAAAAAGAATGAAATAATGCCATATGCAGCAACATGGATGGACCTAGAGATTGTCATACTGAGTGAATTAAGTTAGTCATAGGAGAAATATTGCATGAAATCCCTTATATTTGAAATGATACAAATGAACTTACAAAATAACAAGAGACTCACAGACTCAGAGAATGAATTTATGGTTGCCAGCAGGGAAGGGATAGTTAGGGAGTTTAGGATGGAAAAGTACACCCTGCTGTATTAAAAATGGATAAGCAACAAGGGCCTATTGTATAGCACATGGAACCCTGCGCAATGTTATCTGGCAGCTTGGATGGGAGAGGAGTTCTGGGGAGAATGGATACATGTATATGTATGGCTGAGTCCCTTTGCTGTTCACCTGAAAGTATCCCAACATTGTTAACTGGCTATACCCAATGCAAAATAAATAGTTTTTTTAAAAGAAAGAAATTTATTTTTTCACATGTCTGGAGGCCAGAAATGTACCAATCAAGGTGTTGGCTGGGCTGTGATCCCTCTGGAGGTTCTAGGGGAGAATCCTTTCTTTGCCTCTAATAGCTTCTAGTGGCCTCCAGTATTCCTTGGCTTGTGGCTATGTCCCTCCAATGCCTGGCCACATTGCCTTCTCCTCTTTCATTTGTCAAATCTTCTGCCTCCTTCTTCTGGGGATGTGATTGCACTTAGAACCCACCTAGATAAACCAGAAGCTGAAGCTCCAAC
Organism: Madoqua kirkii; assembly: GCA_006408675.1. NCBI lineage: Eukaryota > Metazoa > Chordata > Mammalia > Artiodactyla > Bovidae > Madoqua > Madoqua kirkii. The sequence continues at coordinate 3,973 of SJYC01052307.1, forward strand.
ACTTCGGCCACTTGATGCAAAGAACTGACTCATTGAAAAAGACCCTGATGCTGGGAAAGATTGAAGATGGGAGGAGAAGGGATGACAGAGGATGAGATGGTTGGATGGCATTACTGACTCGATGGACTTGAGTTTGAGCAAACTCCCAGAATTGGTGATGGACAGGGAAGCCTGACGTGCTGCAGTCCATGGGACTTCTAAGAGTCAGACTCAACTGAGCCACTAAACTGAATTGAACTGAGATAAACCAGAATAATCTCAAGATCCTTTTTTTTAAAAAATGGAATCATATAAATCATAACCTTTTTTGTCTGTATTTTTGAATAGTAGACATATTCAAAAGTTTCATAATTGAAAAGTCAATGAAAGATATACAGAGATATGTTCTCTGCTCACAGCAGGATGTGAACTAGCTCAACTGGAATTCCATCACTTCCACTAGCTTTGTTCATAGTGATGCTTTCTAAGGCCCACTTGACTTCACATTTCAGGATGTCTGGCTCTAGGTGAGTGATCACACCTTCATAATTATCTGGGTCGTGAAGATCTTTTTTGTATAGTTCTTCTGTGTATTCTTGCAACCTCTTCTTAATATCTTCTTCTGTTAGGTCCAGACCATTTCTGTCCTTTATCGAGCCCATCTTTGCATGAAATGTTCCCTTGGTATCTCTAATTTTCTTGAAGAGATCTCTAGTCTTTCCCATTCTCTTGTTTTTCTTTATTTCTTTGCATTGATCACTGAGGAAGGTTTTCTTATCTCTCCTTGCTATTATTTGGAACGCTGCATTCAAATGGGTATATCTTCTCTCTTTTTCCAGGATATTTCATGTATATAAAAGCAAGTATATTACTATATCTACATAGTCTATCTATGTTTACATCTATCTATCTATATATACACATATATATGCTTAGCTGTTCAGTCGTGTCAGACTCTTATGACCCCATAGACTGTAGCCTGCCAGGCTCCTTTGTCCATGGGATTGTCCAGGCAAGGATACTGGAGTTGGTTGCCATTTCCTTCTCTAGTAAGCATATATGGGCTTCCCTTATGGCTCAGTGGTAAAGAATCTGCCTGCCAATGAAGGAGACTTAAGAGATTCAGGTTTGATTCCTGGGTTGGGAAGATCCCCTGGAGAAAGAAATGGCAACCCACTCCAGTATTCTTAGTATGCTTGCCTGGGAAATCCCATGGACCGAAGGAACCAGGTAGGCTATAGTCCATGGGGTTGCAAAAGAGTCAGACACAACTAAACAAAAAAATATATATATATATGTAAGTAAGTAAAGTCACTCAGTCGTGTCTGACTCTTTGTGACCCCGTGGACTGCAGCCCACCAGGCTCCTCAGTCCATGGGATTCTCCAGGCAAGAATACTGAAGTGGGCTGCCATTTCCTTCTCCAGGGGATCTTCCTGACCCAGGGATTGAACCCAGGTCTCCCGCATTGGAGGTAGACGCTTTAACCTCTGAGCCACCAGGGAAGCCCATACATATATATAATGTTTCCCAGGTGGATCTAGTGGTAGAGAACCTGCCTGGCAATGCAGGGGATGAGACAAGATTTTGATCCCTGGTTTGGAAAGATTCCTTAGAGGAGGGCATGGCAACCCACTCCAGTATTCTTGCCTAGAGAAACCCATGGACAGAAAAGCCTGGTGTGCATGGTCCATAGAGTCACAAACAGTTACACACGACTGAAGTGACAGCACACACGCATGCATATATACACATATATATCTATTTATGTATTCATTATCTATTTATCTTTCCCAGGACTCTTTGAATGGCTTTCTCAGGTAATGCTAATGGCAAAGAACCCACTGTCCAGTGCAGGAGATGTAAGAACCATGAGTTCAATCCCTGGGTTGGAAAGATCTTCTGGAGGAGGGCATGGCAAACCACACCAGTATTCTTGCCTGGAGAATCCCATGAACAGAAGAACCTGGAGGATTATAGTACATAGGGTCGCAAAGAGTCAGAAAGACTAAAGCAACTTAGTACATACACACACACACACACACACACACACACACACACACAGTTGGATCTGATTTTTTTTGTTTCCTCCTAACAGTATATCTTGGAAATAGTTTCATATCAAAATATTAGGAATGCCCTCATTTTTCTTTTAATAGTCATTTTTTTCTTTTTTGTATAGTTCTTCTGTGTATTCTTGCTACCTTTTATTATTATTTTTCTTTGTTTTTTTTTAAATATAAACTTGTTTATTTTCATTATCTTTTATTTCTGTAGGTCCATACTGTTTCTCAGAGAAGGCAATGGCAGCCCACTCCAGTACTCTTGCCTGGAAAATCCCATGGACGGAGGAGCCTGGTAGGCTGCAGTCCATGAGGTCTCTAAGAGTCGGACACGACTGAGCGACTTCACTTTCACTTTTCACTTTCCACTTTCATGCATTGGAGAAGGAAATGACAACCCACTCCAGTGTTCTTGTCTGGAGAATCCCAGGGACAGGCGAGCCTGGTGGGCTGCCGTCTGTGGGGTCGCACAGAGTTGGACATGACTGAAGCAACTTAGCAGCAGCAGCAGCAGCATACTGTTTCTGTCGTTTATTGTGCCCATCTTTGCACGAAGTGTTCCCTTGATATCTCCAAATTTTCTTGAAGAGATCTCTAATCTTCCCCAACCTATTGTTTTCCTCTATTTCTTTGGATTGATAGCTTAGGAAAGCTTTCTGATCTCTCCTTGAAATTCTTTGGAACTCTGCATTCAGATAGATAATCTTTCCTTTTCTCCTGTGTCTTCCACTTGCCTTCTTTTCTCAGCTATTTGTAAGGCCTCCTCAGACAACCATTTTGCCTTTCTTCTTCTTGGGGATGATTTTATCACTGCTTTCTGCACAATGTTTTCTTTTTTTCAGTTCAGTTCAGTCGGTCAGTTTTGTCCAGCTGTTTGTGACCCCATGGACTGAAACACGCCAGGCCTCCCTGTCCATGACAACTCCCAGCGTTTACTTGAACTTATGTCCATTGAGTCAGTGATGCCATCCAGCCATCTCATCCTCTGTCATCCCCTTCTCCTCCCACCTTCCATCTTTCCCAGCATCAGGGTCTTTTCACATGAGTCAGTTCTTCAAATCAGGTGGCCAAAGTATCAGAGTTTCAGCTTCAGCATCAGTCCTTCCAATGAATATTCAGGAATGATTTCCTTCAGAATGGGCTGGTTGGATCTCCCTGCAGTCCAAGGGACTCTCAAGAGTCTTCTCCAACACCACAGTTCAAAAGCATCAATTTTTTTGGTGCTCAGCTTTCTTTATAGTCCAGCTCTCACATTCATACATGACCACTGGAAAAACCATAGCCTTGACTAGATGGACCTTTGTTGGTAAAGTAATGTCTCTGTTTTTTAATATGCTTTCCAGGTTGGTCATAGCTTTTCTTCCAAGTAGCAAGAGTCTTTTAAATTTCTTTTTTTAAAAAATTTAATTATTTTTAATTGGAGGATAATTGTTTTACAGTATTACTGTAAATTATTATTGGTTTCTACCATACATCAACATGAATCAGCCATAGGTATACATAAGTGCCCTTCCTCTTGAGCTTCCCTTGCACCTCCCATCCCATCCCACTCTTCTAGATTGTCACAGAGCATTGGGTTTGAGCTTTCTGTGTCATACAGCAAATTCCCACTGGCTATCTATTTTACATGTGGTAAAGCATAAATTTTGACGCTACTTTTTCAATTGGTTCCACCCTCTCCTACCCACACTATGTCCACAAGTCTGTTCTGTATGTCTGCATCTCCATTGCTGCCCTGCAAGTAGGTTCATCAGTACCATCTTTCATGATTCCGTATATATGCATTAACACATAACATTTATTTTGCTCTTTCTGACTTACTTCATTCTGTATAATAGACTCTAGACTCATCCATCTCATTAGAAGTGATTCAGATGCATTCCTTTTTATGACTATTATTCCACTCCAGTATTCTTTCTTGGAAAATCCCATGGATGGAGGAGGCTACAGTCCATGGAGTCACAAAGAGTTGGACATTACTGAGCAACTTCACTGTCACTTTCAATATTCATATATATATATATGCATGTATATAGACACACACCACAATTTCTTTATCCATCCATCTGTCAATGGACACCTAGGTTGTTTTCATGGCCTGGTTATTGTAAATAGTGCTGCAATGAACATTGAGATACATGTGTCTTTTTCAACTATGGTTTTCTCAGGGTATATGCCCAGTAGTGGGATTGCTAGATCATATGGTAGTTTCACTCCTAGTTTTTAAAATAAGTCTCCACACTATTTTCCACAGTGGCTATACAAATTTGCATATTCACCAACAGTGTAAGAGGGTTCATTTTTTTTCCAGATCCTCTCCAGCATTTATTGTTTGTAGGTTTTTCCGATGATGACCATTCTGACCAGTGTGAGGTGAAACCTCTTTGTTGTTTTGATTTGCCTTTCTCTAAGAATGAGCCATGCTGAGCATCTTTTCATCTGTTTATTAGCCATCTGTATGTCTTCTTTGGAGAAATGTCTGTTTAGGTCTTTAGCCCATTTTTTGATTGGGTTGTTTGTTTTTCTGGTTGAGCTACATAAGCTGCTTGTGTATTTTGGGGATTAATCTTTTGTTAGTTGCTTCATTTGCAATTATTTTCTTCTATTTTGAGGGTTTTCTTTTTATTTTGTTTATGGTTTTCTTGCTGAAGCTTTTAAGTTTATTTAGATACCATTTATTTATTTTTGTCCCCCCCCCATTATTTTAGGAGGTGGGTCATTAAGGATTTATGTCAGAGACTGTTCTATAAATTTTCCTCTAAGAGTTTTATAGACTCTGGTCTTACATTTAGGTCTTTAATCCATTTTGAGTTTATTTTAGTGTATGGTGTACAGGCACAGAACACAGCCCCACTCATCAGCAGAAAATTGGATTAAAGATTTACTGAGCATGCCTCCCCCTAGCTTTTCATACTGATCATGGAGTTCTTACATTGGGACACCACTCTTGTGGCAGAAAGCAAAGAAGAACTAAAGAGTCTCTTGATGAAAGTGAAAGAGGAGAGTGAAAAAGTTGGCTTAAAGCTCAACATTCAGAAAACTAAGATCATGGCATCTGGTCCCATCACTTCATGGCAAATAGATGGGGAAACAGTGGAAACAGTGACAGAATTTATTTTCTTGAGCTCCAAAATCTTTTCAAATTGTGACCTCAGCCATGAAATTAAAAGACACTTACTCTTTGAAAGAAAAGTTATGACCAACCTAGATAGCAGATTAAAAAGCAGAGACACATTACTTTGCCAACAAAGGTCCATCTAGTCAAGGCTATGGTTTTTCCAGTAGTTGTGTATGGATGTGAGAGCTGTAGCTATAGCTCAGCTATAAAGAAAGCTGAGCACCAAAGAACAGATGCTTTTGAACTATGGTGTTGGAGAAGACTCTCGAGAGTCCCTTGGATTGCAAGGAGATCCAACTAGTTCATCCTAGAGGAAATCAGTCCTGAATATTCATTGGAAGGACTGATGCTGAAGCTGAAACTCCGGTACTTTGGCCAGCTGATGTGAAGAACTGACTCATCTGAAAAGACCCTGATGCTGGGAAAGATTGAAGATAGGAGGAGAAGGGTACAATAAAGGATGAGTTGGCTGGATGGCATCACCAACTCGATGGACTTGCTTTGAGTAATCTCTGGGCATTGGTGATTGACAGGGAGGCCTGGTATGCTGCAGTCCATGGTGTCACAAAGAGTCGGACATGACTGAGCAACTGAAAAAGCAAAGAAGAACTAAAGAGTCTCTTGATGAAAGTGAAAGAGGAGAGTGAAAAAGTTGGCTTAAAGCTCAACATTCAGAAAACTAAGATCATGGCATCTGGTCCCATCACTTCATGGCAAATAGATGGGGAAACAGTGGAAACAGTGACAGAATTTATTTTCTTGAGCTCCAAAATCTTTTCAAATTGTGACCTCAGCCATGAAATTAAAAGACACTTACTCTTTGAAAGAAAAGTTATGACCAACCTAGATAGCAGATTAAAAAGCAGAGACACATTACTTTGCCAACAAAGGTCCATCTAGTCAAGGCTATGGTTTTTCCAGTAGTTGTGTATGGATGTGAGAGCTGTAGCTATAGCTCAGCTATAAAGAAAGCTGAGCACCAAAGAACAGATGCTTTTGAACTATGGTGTTGGAGAAGACTCTCGAGAGTCCCTTGGATTGCAAGGAGATCCAACTAGTTCATCCTAGAGGAAATCAGTCCTGAATATTCATTGGAAGGACTGATGCTGAAGCTGAAACTCCGGTACTTTGGCCAGCTGATGTGAAGAACTGACTCATCTGAAAAGACCCTGATGCTGGGAAAGATTGAAGATAGGAGGAGAAGGGTACAATAAAGGATGAGTTGGCTGGATGGCATCACCAACTCGATGGACTTGCTTTGAGTAATCTCTGGGCATTGGTGATTGACAGGGAGGCCTGGTATGCTGCAGTCCATGGTGTCACAAAGAGTCGGACATGACTGAGCAACTGAATTGAACTGAACTGAACCCCCCCACCAGAGCAAGACCCATTTTCCCCCAAAGCCAATCCGTCCCATCGGAAAGGTTCCACAAGCCTCTTATTCTTATCCATCAGAGAACAGACAGAATAAAAATTATAATCACAGAAAATGAATCAAAATGATCATATGATTCATTGTGTAACTCAATGAAACTATGAGCCATGCCATGTAGGGCCACCCAAGATGGATGGGTCTTGGTGGAGAGTTTTGACAAAAAGTGGTTGACTAGAGACAGGAATGGCAAACCACTTCAGCATTCTTGCCTTGAGAACCCCAAGAACAGTATGAAAAGGCAAAAGATTTGACAATGAAAGATGAACTCCCCAGGTTGGTAGATGCCCAATATGCTACTGGAGAAGAGCAGAGAAATAGCTCCAGAAGGAATGAAGAGGCTGAGTCAAGGCAAAAACAATGCCCAGTTGTGGATGTGTCTGGTGGTGGAAGTAAAGTTCAATTCTATAAAGAACAATACTGCATAGGAACCTAGAATGTCAGGTCCATGAATCAAGGTAAACTGGAAGTGGTCAAACAAGAAGTGGTCAAAACAAGAGATGGCAAGAGTGAACATTGACATTTTAGGAATCAGTGAGCTAAATGGACCAGAATGGGTGAATTTAATTCAGATGACCATTATATCTACTGCTGTGGGCAAGAATCCCTTAGAAGAAAGGGAGTAGCCCTCATAGTCAACAAAACAGTCCATAATACAGTACTTTGGTGCAGTCTCAAAAATGATGGAATGATCTCTGTTCATTTCCAAGGCAAACTGTTCAATATTACAGTAACCCAAGCCTATGCCCCCACCACTAATGCTGAAGAATGAAGTTGAACAATTCTATAATACCTAGAAGATCTTCTAGAACTAACACCAAAAAAGTTGTCCTTTTCATTATAGGGGATAGGATTACAAATGTAGGAAGTCAAGAGACACCTGGAATAACAGGCAAATGCGGCCTCAGAGAAAAAGGAAGCAGGGGAAAGGCTAACAGAGTTTTGCCAAGAGAATGCACCTGTCCTAGCAAACACCTTCTTCCAACAATGCAAGAGATGACTCTACACATGGATATCACCAGATGGTCAGTACTGAAATTAGATTGATTATATTCTTTGAAGCCAAAGGTGGAGAAGCTCTATACAGTCAGTAAAAACAAGACCTGGATCTGACTGTGGCTCAGATCAAAAAAACCTTGTTGTCAAATTCAGATTTAAACTGAAGAAAGTAGGGAAAACCACCATGACATTCAGTTACAACCTAAATCAAATCCCTTACAATTATACAGTGGAAGTAACAAATAGAATCTAGGGATTAGATATGATAGATAGAGTGCCTGAAGAACTATGGACAGAGGTTCATAACACTGTACAGGAGGCAGTGATCAAAATCATCCCCAAGAAGGAAAAATGCAAAAAAGGCAAAATGGTTGTCAGAGGAGGCCTTAAAAATAGCTAAGCAAAGAAGACAAGTAAATGGCAAAGGAGGAAAGGAAAGCTATATCCATCTGAATGCAGAGTTCCAAGAAATAGCGAGGAGAGTAAGAAAGCCTCCTAAGATATCAGTGCAAAGAAGTAGAGGAAAACAATAGTTTGGGAAAGACTAGAGATCTTTTCAAGAAAATTACAGATACCAATGGAATATTTCATGCAAGATGTTCACAAAGGCAGTGCCAAAAAAATGTTCAAACTACCGCACAATTGTACTCATCTCACACACTACCAGAGTAATGCTCTGAATTCTCCAAGCTAGACTTCAACAGTATGTAAACTGAACTTCCAGATGTTCAAGCTGGTTTTAGAAAAGGCAGAGGAATCAGAGATCAAATTGCCAACATCTGTTGGATCATCAAAAAAGCAAGAGCATTCCAGAAAAACATCTACTTCTGCTTCATTGACTATCCTAAAGCCTTTGACTATGTGGATCACAATAAACTACGGAAACTTCTTAAACAATGGGAATACTGACCACCTCACCTGCCTCCTGAGAAACATGTATGAGGGTCAAGAAGCAACAGTTAGAATTGGACGTGGAACAACAGACTGGTTCCAAATCAGGAAAGGAGTATGTCAAGGCTGTATATGGTCACCTTATTTATTTAACTTATATGCAGAGCACATCATGAGAAATATTGGACTGGATTAAGCAAAAGCTGGAATCAAGATTGCTGGGAGAAATATCAATAACCTCAGATATGCAGATGACACCACCTTTATGGCAGAAAGTGAAGAAGGACTAAAGAGCTTCTTGATGAAAGTGAAAGAGGAGAGTGGAAAAAGTTGGCTTTAAGCTCAACATTCAGAAAACAAAGATCTTGGCATGTGGTCCCATCACTTCATGAGAAATAGATGGGGAAACAGTGGAAGCAGTGACAGGGTTTATTTTCTTGGTCTCCCCAATCACTACAGATGGTGACTGCAGCCATGAAATTAAAAGACGCTTACTTCTTGGAAAAAAAGTTATGACCAACCTAGATAGAAGATTAAAAAGCAGAGACACATTACTTTGCCAACAAAGGTCCGTCTAGTCAAGGCTATGGTTTTTCCAGTAGTCATGTATGGAGGTGAGAGCTGGACTATAAAGAAAGCTGAGTGCCAAAGAATTGATGCTTTTGAACTGTGGTGTTGGAGAAGACCCTTGAGAGTCCCTTAAACTGCAAGGAGATCCAACCAGTCCATCCTAAAGGAAATCAGTCCTGAATATTCACTGGAAGGACTGATGTTGAAGCTGAAACTCCAATACCTTGGCCACCTGATATGAAGAGCTGACTCATTTTAAAAGACCCTGAGGCTGGTAAAGATTGAAGGTAGGAGGAGAAGGAGATGACAGAGAATGAGATGGTTGGATGGTATCACCGACTCAATGAGTATGAGCTTGCATAAACTCGAGGAGTTGGTGATGGACAGGTAGGCCTGGTACATTGCAGCCCATGGGGTTGCGAAGAGTTGGACACGACTGAGTGATTGAACTGAATTATTAGTTCTGAGTCTTAACAATAAGTGGAACTGACTTGAAGAAAGAGTCTAGGGTAAATACATAGTTCATTAACATAGCTTAAGAAAAACATTTCCATAAGAAAAACACATTGTTTAGCTCAAGGTTTGAGAAAAGTTCAAGTGGAGCTAGATGTCATCACGGCAAACAGAATTTTAAGAGAAACATTTTTTAAAATTTTTATAGAGAATGGGGAAGAATTTAATACTAGTAGTTTTTTTTTTCCCTCCTGCTGCTTGAGAGAGAGAGATTAAAAAAAAATGTCTGACACTTGTAGCCTATTTCCTCCATTTGGAGACCCCTGGCCTTCCTTCCTGTTACCTTCTCAAGTCCACCTTCTCCCCAGGTGGCCAGCCTCCTGAATAAACTAATCTTTCCAACCAACACTTGTCTATTGAATATTGACTTTTGAATGGCAAACAGTCAAGCTTGAGTTTGGTAATACATGATTACAAAACTAGTAAATATAGGAATCTAGATTTAAAACCATATTCTTCTGATACTAGGGACTACTCTACACAAAGAGCTTTATAAATTGTAAAGTACTGTAGAAATGTGTTGTTGAAATCCTGAAAGGAATAAACTTTCCAAAAATGAATGTGTGAAGAGAGAAAACAGAAAACCCAGCCTGTTGAAACATTCATTTTATGGTTGGGAAAACTAAATAAAGGTAGAGAAGAACTGGTTATAAATGTGATACATGAGACCGCTGGTTCTCAGACTTATAGATTTCATAAGTTTTCATAGTTTTCACAGTATGACAGCTAATCACATGACCCCCTTACTATAATATTATGCATATAATTCGTATGATCTTCCCAGGTGGCTCAGTGGTAAAGAATCCACCTGCAATGCAGGAGACTCAGGTTCAATCCCTGGGTCAGGAAGATCCCCTAGAAAAGGAAATGGTAACCCACCCAACTATTTTTGCCTGGAAAATCATGAGCAGAGTATCCTTAAGGGTTACAGTCCTTGTGGGGTCACAAAAGAACTGGACATGACTTAGTGACTAAGCAACAACAAACATACAATTCAGGTCAAGGCACTGTGAATCGAGTTGTGGATGGCCACAAATATTTGCTAAGAATATTAAAATATCTACCTTTTCTATCACTATCATGTCAGAAAATTATAAGTGATCATAGAGAAAACAACAATTCTCCCCAGGAAGTATGGATATTAGACCACCACATATACAAGACACTTTGTTGTATATTGCATAGTAAATTGGAGAAGGCAATGGCACCCCACTCCAGTACTCTTGCCTGGAAAATCCCATGGATGGAAGAGCCTGGTGGGCTGCAGTCCATGGGGTCGCGAAGAGTTGGACATGACTGTGTGACTTCACTTTTCACTTTTATGCATTGGAGAAGGAAACGGCAACCCACTGCAGTATTCTTGCTTGGAGAATCCCAGGGATGGGGGAGCCTGGTGGGTTGCCATCTATAAGACTGCACAGAGTTGGACACGACTGAAGTGACTTAGCAGCAGCAGCAGCAGCAGCATAGTGAATATCTTGTAAGTGCATACATATATGGTGTGGATACTGTTTTGTTGTTAAAGACTTTTCATTTCCCTGTTAAAATGGTCAAAACCTCATCACGTGTAACTTCATTCTATTTGAGACAAGGGACTGCATATTTCTTAATTGGTACATAGCACTCTATAAATATTTTTAAAATAAATAACAAATGAATTTAAAAATTAATCAGCAGTCATGAAAACAAGGTGGGGGAGGAAGTTACTTTTAAGATATTTTAAGATATCTTGTATTTTGAAAGTGTTCCTCAAGCATTACATGACCATTGCTTGCACTGTGGGAGAGCTAGTAATGTAGGGCTATTGTACAGATTGTAATATTCTGCTTCCCTCCTCTTTCTTATGGGTCCTGCAATTAACTCAAAGTGCTTCCTTCCTGTTTCCAGCAGGAGAGGAGGTTGAAGGCAGGGATAATGTTTCTTTAATTTTGTATTTGTTTGTCAAGCACCTGACTTTGTGGTATACAGTCCTATTGTTCAGTCACTCAGTTGTGTTCAACTCTGCAATCCCACGGACTGCAGCACACTAGGCTCCCCTGTTCTTCACTATCTCCTGGAGTTTCCTCAAACTCATGTCCATTGAGTCAGTGATGCCATCCAACCATCCCATCCTCTGTCAGCCTCTTTTCCTCCTGTCCTTAATTTCTGCCAGCATCAGGATCATTTCCAGTGAGTGGGCTCTTTGCATCAGGTAGCCAAATATTGGAGCTTCAGCTTCAACATCAGTCCTTCCAGTGAATATTCAGGGTTGATTTCCTTTAGGACTGACTGGTTTGAACTCCTTGCTGTCCAAGG